>JBDJHY010175152.1:0-12232 GCA_039654485.1 Withania somnifera
TCTCCCCCGCCCCCCCCCCCCAAAAAAAAAAAAATAAAAGACAACACTTTATCATAGAAAAAACCAAAAATAAATATAGGAAATATATGATACATTCTCAACTGAAAAATACTAGTGGAAACCAAAATACGATCAAGACATCAAAACACATCCTTTTAGCCTTAGAAACCACTCAAAAACACTACTGGCTTGCATATGCCAGATCAGACATATAGCACTTAGCAAATTAGTAAGTAAACTCATTCAAATGCTAAAAATCATTATCATTAGAGAAAACAAGAAAATAACCTGGTTAAAATCAGAAAAATGGATAGCATTTTGACTCTAGGTTATCATAGAGACAACATTATCTTTCAATTCTAACGAAGTTCAAACAGTCAATCCTAATAAACAAAGAGTCATTTTTAATTAATTGTTAAGAACCAGAACCAACCATCATGATTAGAAGAAGACCACACTTTTATTTAAGTTATCATAGGGAAATATTAACAATTAGACAAGTTTAGACCAGTTTATATTCAGCAAGCTTATTAACTTTTCAACTATGTTAGAAAAAAAATAATGTATCAAAAAGACCAAAAATAGAATTTTACTTAGACAGTCCAAATAGCAACACCAAATCAAATCTCTTAACCACCTACTGAACCCTCTATAAATCAAACTCAAAGCTAAATCAAAGCAATCTAAAATAAAAACTAAGTCCATCCTTCCGTGATGATAAAAAAAATAGTAACACACCACATTTTGATTATCAACACCTCAAGTAGAGTTAACTAAAGCAGTAATAACCAAAGCAGTATCAAGAAGTGTCTATCAAAATCCAAAAGGCCAACATAACGCCAGCAAATAATGTCAAGTAATAGAGAAAATAAAGGCTAAGGAGTAGAATTGTAAGTTCTTTAGAGAAAGAGCCAAAGATGAACCATATAAACATCCCGAAAAGCTTAAAGTAACTAAAGAACACAGTCAAAGATCTCCGAACCTACCAAACCCCTTGAAGGAGTGCAAGGGAAGATCCTTTAAATGAAACACTCCAAGGGTCAAGGCTCACTCTAATTTTACCTCTCTTAGCACCAATTTAGACTTAAATTGTAAACCTAAAGAGCTAAGTGAAAGCACCATAGTAAGGTTCCACCCTAGAAACACCTTACTACACCATTATTATCAACAATACTTAATATTTTAAAATTAAAAAAATTAGCCAAGAACTCAACAAAAAGATCACTTGAAATAAACTCTATGTTTTCGTCTGAATGAATATCAATAACTCCTGTCTACCGTGAATATTAGTGAATTGTGAATATTGTCTTCTAAACCCTAAAGGGGAAAAGGGAATTTATGGAAAAACCTCAATGTTTCCCAAAGAAAAAAAATAGAGGGAAGAACAGAAATCAACCTAAAATAATTGAATCATAGCCCAACATTCAAAATCAAAAAAATCTCATCCCTTAAAGGGTGTTGTGTTTCTAAATCGAATGAGGGAAGGAGGAGAGAACAATCATTTTCCTCCACAAATATATGAAACATACGAGAGAGCACAACATATTCACACCTTAGCCATAGGGGAACAAAGCCTCGATACGGTATAGTATCGTGGTACAATGTCCACCAAATTCTAGGACCTTGTTCATACATATAGGAGAGCAATGATGGAGGAGTGACATCACTGGAAGGTTCTCAAAATGTTTAGGAGCATTGAGCACATGTAAAGAAAAACAGGGTTAGGGTTTCAATTGGGCAAAGATGCAAAAGGGAAATGAATGAAGAAAGGGAGTTTGGGGCTGAATAATGGGGTTTGGGATGATTTATAAATAAAGGGAATTAGGCCAATGTGAAAGTAATAGGGAAAAGGGAATTTGGACAAAGGAGTATAAAAAACATGAGTACATAAAAAATAGTACACAACATCATTGTCGGATGGTCCTAGTATAAAGCATTGATGAGAACCCCAAAAATAAACCATCCTTCAATAACTACAACCTGCAAAAGATATATCTAGCAGCCCAACAATAGTTTATACAAATACATAAAAGTATAATTAACTACACCAACACTTTAAATCATGTAATACAACAAAGTATCACGAAATTTGAAGTTCAACAACAACCAAAATTATCAACATGGGTCTCAAGCACAAATATAAATTAGAACAAATGGTATTGGCCAACTCATCAACAATGCACAATATCAATCCTCAACTTAGCAACCCGATATGAGGTTCGACATATGATTTTTAGTTATATAAACGGCGTATTATAGCCTCGACATGTGTCTTTCAGAAAATATAGGTACCCGTTCATAGCCTCAAAATATGCCTTCCCATAATATAGACACCTGATCGGATCCTCGACATGTGTCTTTATCATGTCTAAAGCATAATAATAATTCAGCACTCAATGTCAATAATTACATAATTATGTCAAGTAATTCATAAGTAAAGTTTCTATGTTTTTCATGACCTGGATCTCACACCTTAAGCATGACTGACATCGTTAGCTACTATATTGCCCTAGTAACCTCGAAAAAACCAGTTGGATCATGCACATCTCTACTCAAATCACTCAGTGAAAGAAATAATAATAATAATATCATAAGTGTAACGGGCTCCTCACATTAACCAATAAGTAGTCTCAATAAAAAAATTGATAAACTCAAGTCTCAAAGCCATACATCTCAATCTAAAACCTCTACTCGCTAATAATAAACTGCTAGCACAAGAGTTTATGACCTAGTCTCTAATGAATGAAATAATAAATATACAAACAAACTAATTTCCAAGGTTTATATGAATAAAATAAAAGAAACTCCATAGTTGGGCCCCAAAATCAAGTGAGAACTCACAAATCTTCTAGTCCTCTCAAAATGCAGGCAATGTCAACCTTGAATGTCTGGGTGGTTGGCAAAGCTGTATGGGGGATAACACATGCAACAAGAGTAAAATCAACACAAAAAATATGGACTAAGTAAGTTAGAAGGTATAAAATAGGATATAATGTAAAATGATAAGTACTATGCAATGCATGAAACAGTAAATCTCAACTGCAGCTCTAACTCAACAAAGCAGTTAACAGTTTATAATGAAAACAGTTAGATAGCTCATATCTCAAATGAACTCATTTAAAACAGTTTAACTCATCAATTTGTAACAAAATATAAGGACTTACTTAAAAACATTTTTTCTCTTTCTTTCTTTCAAAGCATTCAAATTTAGCTTCTCTTTTGGAGTTTCTATAATCGACATACCTCAAGGAATAAAGTGATGAAGTCCACATATTACCCTGTGTGTAGGGGCTCGCATACCCCGCCATACTATGAGACACTCTTTCTAGTGGATCTAACTAGATACTATAGGTACAACTAAACATTACCAAAATAATACCCCACGTTGGCTATGCAGGTTATGGGTATTAGGAACCTCATGCCCACCCTCGGTGCTAATAATCCTCCCATAAAATTGACATCAAAACTCAACACTCTTGACTTATAGGTACACCCTCAATGGAATCATAAGTCAACTACACCATCAACACTATAGACTAATGAAACACCCTCAATAGAACGAACTAGTCTAAAGCATCAATTTAAATCTCAGTTTGGTAATACTCATTAATAAAGATACCAATTTGACACTTCTAAGTCAATTTACTCTCATCTTATAATTAGAGATAAGTTCATCATCAAAACCCTCAATTAAGCTTAATTATCCAAAATAGTCAATTTTGACATACTTCACATTCATACTCAAAACCATGTAAAAAGTCAAGAAATTATGATACCTCAATGCTCAATTTAAGTTTTTAATAATACATCTTGAAACAATCATCAATTCATAGATCAAATTTTCTTTCGTTCTTTTACTTTGATTATGAAAAACATGTTAACTCATGAGGACTTGCATAATTAAATAATAACTCAAAAACATTAAGTAAATCATCACTTAAGGATTCATAGTTTATACAATTAAATAAGAACCCTAGCATGCTTCTATATCCTAAAAACCTTATTTCGAAAAGGGTTTTCGGGAACAAGGATACCTGATTAGAATCCACTTGATGGAGAAAAATCAATAATCAATATGCTACAAATAAATATCTATGCAAACCCTAGTTCTTGCATTTTTAGAGGAGTTTGAAGAAAACCCTTGCTTTGATTGATTAGCCAAACGATGAATGGAATTATGGATTACGGTATTTATATTGTCAATTTTAGAAGCCAAAACTTCATAGGATAATGCTTTTAGTGCATGAGAATTTTCCAAAATGCCCTTGGAAAATCAAATTAAAAACATGACCGAGGCACTTTCTACGGACCATTCTATAGTCCGTGGAACAGTGTACGGCCTATGGAACCCATAAACCTTGAAAAAAGGGTTGGACCAAAACCACAAACCAATTTTTGGTCCATAAATTTGGATCTACGGTCCATGGTTTCCAATCTATGATCTGTAGTTCCCAATCTATACGTCCGTGGAAACTTTGATTGTTGGTAAGGCTTCACTAGAATGGCCATATTTTACTCCTAACTCGAAATGACACGTGGTTTGTTGTTCTATAAAATAAACTCAAATAAATTTATTTTGATAGGTGATAGGTCACCTAACTCGTTATATATTAAAATATATGGTCCTTTAAAGTTGAACCAAGAATGAAGTAACACCAAAACTAAGCTGAAAGAGAAAGCCTTGAACTCAACTTTGTGCTAGGGGATGTTTATGATCTTTAAACACGTAAATCACTCACCACACTTTTTTAGGATTTTATCACCAAGGAAAATATTTAAGGTAGTTAGATTATCTCCCCCTTGGGATCATTTGTCCTCGAATGAAGGCTATAGCTACAAGCTACTGAAACTGACCAACTGACTGAACCAGACATAAGTATGATATATAATGACTTGATTTATTCAAAATAACTCTAAATATAATAATTCAGCCGATAAATATGAAAAATGCAACAACTCACCTTTGTATAAAAACTAGTCAAATAGCACATTCCAAAAATTGGGACTCATGTAGAGAAATGGGCTCATAAACAACTGGGGAAACTTATGTCTTTGGGAAAAGAAAAAAATTTGTAGGAACGGGATCATAACTTTTGAATCATAAAGTGTGGTGCACTATACACCAATGATTAAAATCTTACTAAGTGTGATTCCTTTACTTGGTTGCATTGTCATCTAGAGGGAACCTCCCTTGCTTTTGGGTGAGTGAAGAGTTAAATCCGAAGGTTGAAAAGATAATTAGAAGAAAATACTTCCACATGCCCTCTAAAGGGATCATGGTTGATGTATTTATAGGTCTTAAACTTATCTTGGCACGCTACAAGCTTGAAACTTCTCCTCAGGCATTACTTTGGTTCCTACAAAGAAAGAGTTCCACATAGTTCTATGTCATTAGTCCTATCCTGCGCCTGTGATTGATTTTCTCAAGATTTTCATCCTCTTGGATGTTCTTTGAAAAAGTTCAAAAGTATTCGTTAGTGATAAAATGATTCACTAGAGATAAAGATTTGTCATATCTCTTGCCTTCATCGACTTTGGAGCAGTTCTTATCTTTCTTGAATTGTACTTTTCGTAAAGGCCTTTGAGATGCTTGCTTGTTTCTACTGTCCTGCAATGCTTCTAATAGATAGTGTGTGGTAGTGTCCAATAACTCTCCATGTCTTAGGTACATAATGTGTAATATCCACCAATGGTCTTCCATGTATTTAAAGCATTTAATACATGCTAGTTTGCACAGGCTTTCCATGACTTGTGCAAATAATTTATGCTAGTATCCACCAAATTTCCACAACTTTATGCAAATAATGTGTGCTAGTCTCCACTGACTTGCCACGACTTTATGCAAATAATGTGTGCTAGTATCCACCAACTTACCATGACTTTTAATTGGTGAAGTCAGTCTCAAACGACTTTTTCATCTTTAAAGGGGTGAAAAATAGTCTTAGATGGACTATATGCGACTTAAAGGGTGCATGTGAGTCCCTAATGACTTACTGCCTCTTTAAAGGGAAAGATGCATGCTAGTCTCCAGTGATTTGTCACAATTTTAAACAGGTAATGTGCATTAGTCTCCATCGACTTGTTGTGACTTTATGCAAATAATACGTACTAGTATCCACTAACTTGCTATGAATTTGATGCAGATAATGTTCACTAGTCTCCACCAACTTGTTATCACTTCATGCAAAAAATGTGTGCTAGTCTTCATCGACTTTCTATGACTTTATGAAAACAAAGCATGCAAGTCACCACCAACTTTCCACGATTTAACATAAATAAAGTGCACTAGTCTCCACTGACTTGCCCGACTTTAAAAAAGGAGATAAAATAAAAGGGTACTTGCCTTTATCAGTGTTTTTTTGCGTCCAACTGAATCTCGATTCTTTGTGGATTGTTTTTGTTTTTCTCTTCCTTCTCGAATTGATCTCTTGAAATTAATGAACCTGCACAAAGAGACATAATTAGTTTTATGAAGCTAGTCTATGGGCCCCATCTTCTTGTTTATCCTTTCTTTGTTGCTTCTGACTTTCCCTTGACGTTTCTCATTGTATGCACTTCTTGACTATCGAGCTGGTCGAGAGTACAATTTTATTAAAAAGTAAAATAAGGTAACAAAGGTAAAGAAAATGGTGAACTCAAAGAATATTATCTCTACTTTTCATGCCACAAGCTAGCCATTTGAAAAATCTTCACATTTTTCGATCCTAGAACCTCACCAGATCTATTTCTTCTTACTTTTGTTTAACATTTGGTCACTCGCTCAAATTTTCTTCCCTAACTATGAATTTTAAATATCCACATGCTTCTATGACATGAATTTTTGAGATTGTTTCTTGAAAATTCATCCCCAGTTTGCTCTAAGGAAAAGTTGGGGGTATGATTGAACTATTTCGGCATCTACGTATCTTGTTTAAGCATGAATTAGGTGAATCACTCCACAAGGAGGAACTTATAGGAAAGGAAAACAAATATAAAAATAAAAGAGAAAGACCGAAACCAAGAGGCCTCCTATGTATCCTTTCTATAGTGAATTCAGGTCAAATGTAGTTCGTACATGAGTGAAGGGAAAGAGACTAGAAGAAAATATTAAGGGGTTTACCAAATCCAAGTGGATGCCTACGTATCCCTTATATGGGGTATTCAGTTCAGACTTAGTTCGTACATGAGGGAAGGGAAAGATATTAAAAGAAAATACAATGGGGTTCGCCAAAGCTAAAAGGCCGCATATGTATCCCTTTTATGAGGAATACAATCAGACGTAGTTCGTACATAGAGGAAGGGAATAAGTAACTTAATAAATCTCAAAATATAATAACAAAATAAAAGGAAATAGAAACCCAAACATAATGTATTTTCAGCGTGTCTAAGTTGATTGGCTTGGTATGTTCTTCGCCGTCCATTTCTACTAGAATCAATGCACCTCCACTCAAGACTTTGTGACCATATAAGGTTCTTGCCAGTTGGGTCCGAACTTTCATTCATCCTGGTGAGGAAACATTCTTTTGAGGAATAACTGTCCTACTTCAAATTTTCGAATCCGTAACTTTTTATTGAGAAAGTAAGTCATTCTCTGCTGATAAAGTTGAATGTGGCATACAACACTCATTCTTTTCTCATCAATCAAATCCAATTGCTTGTACTGCTCTGACCCATTCCTTGTTGCTTAACCCTAATTCTTAGACTATGCGTAGGGAAGGGATCTCAATTGTAGAGAGTATCACAGATTTTGTACCATAGACTAGGAGAAAATGAGTGGCTCATATTTAATTTCTCATGGTAGTACAATATCCCAACAAGGCATAGGGCAATGTATTATGCCAAGATCGATTATTCTTATCATCTTTCGAAGGATTTTCTTGAGTTTTTTATTGGTTGCCTCTACGGCTCCATTCATTCATGGCTGGTAGATGGTTGAATTGCAATGGGTGATCTTAAAATGCTCACATATATCCTATAGTAAATGGCTATTTAAATTGGCCCCATTTTTGGTGATAATAACTTCTAGAATACCAAATCAACCTATTAGAGTTCCTTAGACAAAATCAGAGACCACTTTCTTAGTTGCTGCTTTATGGGAAGAAGCTCTTACCCATTTGGTGACATATTTATTACGAGGATGAAGCGATGCCCATTTTTACGATCAACATCTAATTATAGTAGACAACCTACTTTCTTAATAAAGAGAAGTTGGATGTTGGTGGTTTAATTGGGACTACGACATTTATTCTCTAGGATACAAATGGCCAAGGTGATCTTATAGATTGTAATTCGTATGGAGGTACCCGAATCAGATTTCCATGTACATAACGTTGGTGTAAATTCCTTATGAACATACAATAGTCTATTTCCATTTTCATCCAAAAATAACCCGTTCAAAGGATTTTCTAGGCCAATAACAAACCATTCATATGTTGTCCACATTCTCATGTGTGCACCTCTTGAATCATTTTTCTAGATTAATATCATCTACACACCTGACGAGCCCTAGATCGGGTGTCCTTCGATTGAGAATTCCTCTGCTTGAAAAGAAATTATTGTCTATGCAACAGATGGATCTCTTCTGATTAGATTTGGCATCTTCAGGGTAGTTTTTATTTTCAAGTTACTCTTTTATGTCTTGGTACCAGGGCTGACCATATAGTTTTTGCTCTACTTGTGAATAGTATGTAGGCTTCTGTTTCAATGCAAACTATAGAGGATCAATATAGCATTGATCAGGATTTTGGAGCATGGTTTCTAGAGTGCTTAATGCATCAACGAGCTCATTTTGTATTCTAGGAATGTGCCTAAATTCTGTTTTCCATAACCGCTTGCATAACCTTTGAACCACTTCTACATATTGACTAATCTTTTAATTATTGGTGACCTAATCTCCTTGAACTTAATGGATTAACAATTTAGCGTCTCATATTACCAACAATTCTTGTATGTTCATATCCATGGCAAGACATAATCCCTAAATACATGCTTCATATTCTTCCATGTTTTGGTGCAAGGGAAACGAAGCTTAGTTGTAACCGAATAGTGATGGACGGTTTTGAATACTAAGATAGCTCCTACCCCAGATCCTTTGAAATTCATAGCTTCATAAAAGTACAACCCGTATCTTGGATAACTTTCTAATAAATCTTCTCCCACAAATCACACTTCTCCATCTGGAATGTATATCTGTAGTGAACTCAATTCTTCATAGACTGGATTTTTAGTAAGATGATCCTCAATTTCTTATCCCTTGATGTATTTTTGGGTAACATATATGATGTCGAATTCACTTAACAATATTTTTCGTTTGGCTAACCTGTCTGTGGGCATTACCTTCTGAAACATGTATTTCAACTGGATCCATTCTAGCGTTAAAATAAGTAGTGTATGAAGATAGATAATTTATCAACTTTTGATGAATCCATGTTAAAACACAACAAGTTTTGTATAAAAGGGTGTTACCAAACTTCACATTGAGTGAATTTATTACTCAGGTAGTAGATAGTTCATTCCTTCTTTCTTGTCACTTTATGTGGGGCAAAAGAGTATCCAAAGGATTTGTCTGACACTGATAGGTAAAACAAAATTGAACTTCCTTCTCGAGGCGTTACTAGAACCAACAAATTAGATAGATATTCTTTGATGATATCAAAAGCCTTTTTACACTCCTCTGTCCAATGAGTTGGAGCGTCCTTCTTCAACAACTTAAAGATAGCCTCACAAATAAGTGTTGATTGAGCTATCGATTAATGTAATTTATTATGCCAAGAGACTCGTGACCTCTTTCTTGATTTTGGGCGATGGTAGGTCTCGAATTTCATTAATTTTTGAGGGATCAAGCTTGATGCCTCTCCTACTGACTATGAAGCTCAATATTTTTCTAGCAGGTACTCCTAATGCACACTTTGTAGTATTCAACTTCAAAGTGTAATTCCAAAGCCTTTCAAAAAAATTTTGCAGATATGGCAGATGATCCACACTTTCTCAGGACTTGATTATGACATCACGACATACATTTCGGTCTATTTGTATGTCATATCATGAAGGATGATTATCATGACTCTCATATAAGTAGTACTTGCATTCTTGATTCCGAATGTCATTACTCTGCAATGATACGCCCCTCAGGGTATGACGTAAGTTATTTTCATTGCGCCATCCCAATAATCAAGATTTTGTTATATAAAGAGAAACAATCCAGAAATGATTGAATTCATGTTTGACAAAATTATCTATCAGGATGTGAATATTAGGAAATAGGATGTTGTCCTTGGGACTTGCCTTGTTCAGGTCTCTGTAATCCATGAAAATCCTAATTTTTCCATCCTTCTTTGGCACCGGCACGATATTGGCTACTTGGTTACTTCTACCCCTTTGGCTTGGATCTATTTTGTGAACTTTTCCTTAATGCTCAGGCTTAAGTATGGCTTAAATTTTCTAGCATTTTGCTTTATAGAATTTCGTCTAGGATCAGTAGCAAATTTATGAGAGACAATGTACGTACTCAACTCATGCATATCATCATACGACCATACAAACACATCGATGTATTGCTTGAGGAGATGCGTCAGATCTTTCGTTTTCTTTGGAGTGAGGTGCACACTAATTCTGATTTCTTTGACTTATTCATTATCTCCAAGGTTAACAGATTCACTTTCTTCAAGATTCAACTTTTCATGATTTTTTAATTCTTAAATTTTTCTGCTAACAAATTAGGACCTGTAGGTTCTTCATTGTCACAACCACTGGGATCATCGACTTGTTCATTAGGGACTTAGCATGACATGATAGTAGTGGGTTTTACAATGGCATGACATGACATAATTTTTTTTACATCGAGTTATGTGTTTAAAAATAATGACGAATAAAAGTCAAATGACCCCAAAAAAACTTTAGTAATTTCGAAAATAATGTGAAGAAAAGATACAGAGTTGCCACTTAAATTTTTAAAAGAAATTAATGAAAATTCAACTGTAACTGAAAATTCAATTGTAACTTTAAATTCTGAAGAAAAAAATACAAAATTTAAAGTTATAAAAACTGACTAAGGATTCCATAATGTCACGAGGAACGTTTTTAAGGAACCTCGAAAATATCAAAAATTTATGAGTTTGACTAAGTTTTAGAGTATAGCTTTTCAAAAAGTAAGGCATAAATGGGTTTTCTGAAAAGACTGGTGATTTTTATGCAATCATGCTATATCTTGAAAATTTCCTTTAAGAGTTAAGTTTTGGGAAATCCTTTTGAAGTGAATTGATCTCTTTATCATTTGTTAACCCAGTTGCTTGCCTAAATGACAGAAATTCCTAAAGAAAAAATATCAAAAATATTTGAACCAAAAGCTTTTATTTGTTTATTCAAAATTAAGGTATTTACACCCTTGAGCCGTTACTAGATTCCATACAAATATATTCATTACAGATAAAGAAAATACACGAGAAGGAAAACAAGAATAACAGAAAGGAAAAAGTACGCTCTTCGGATTTAGCTTAGTCCAACTTCCAAGCGATGGACCATAGCCCAGAGAACCATGGAAGAGGATCCCGAACCGAGGTTCACACATGCAAAGAAGAAAAGGATTAGGAATCAATAACAATAATAATCATTTCAAGTAAATAAATAAGACAAACGGCTAAGGAAAAGCATCATATATTAGGCTAATCCCAAATACACATAGTGCAAGAAATATAACACATGAAGGGACAATGAATTCATAAAGTCACTGGGACGAACAAGAATAAAACATGCCCAATTAATTCAAAACAAATATCTTGGGCTAGTTCACTTGCATAATTCGGCCCATATTCATAAATTCAATACAATTAACCGAATATATAAATAAATGGACCACTTAACATGCATTATTCGACCTTCGTATATGGGAGTGATAGTGAACCTATATAGATAGCAAGTAGATAAGAAAGTCATGTGATAATTCAGTCTAGTCCAAGGAAGGTGAAGAGAAAAGAAGAAGCATATTACAACAACAATATCAAACTCAGATAAATGGAAGAAAGACGGTTAGAAGCAGGTTCATAATGTAACAAAAACTCAACACCTAAAAGAAAGGGGAAAGTAGGTAGCATGATTGTAGAGAGTTCAATATTCACGCAATATAAAGGAAACATGAAATCCAGGAAACAGGTCTATATCATGTCACATAAGCTTAGGGAACGAAAGAGCAAGAGGAAGGCCACAGGTTCACATGAGAAGAATGAACTCAGTGCAAAGGGGAAACCAAAGGCATGTA
>JBDJHY010175163.1:0-10585 GCA_039654485.1 Withania somnifera
AACTTGAATCAATATTTTTAACCACCATAACAAGGCCTTTCCCATCGCGGTGACACTGTTATGGTGGTAGAAGTCTCACTATGACGACTAACTTCACTGTAGATAGGGGGTTTGATCTGCTATAGTGTTACGAATGCTCCTCTAAGAAATGATTCTACTCCATGAAACTTTTCCCTATTTACAACTCAAAATTGATATTAGTACATCAAGATTCAAGTTTATCTCGGTAAATCTCATAACTAAAGTTTTAGACATCTGAATTTTACGGCTATACAAGTCCTCTATCTAGAATTCAATGCTGAACAAGCCAATACTAATTCATAATTTCATCCATGCCCTCAGAGTGCACACGACTAAAATTTAAGCTAAGTTTAACCCACCTTGAGATTTTTCTAACCTGCAATCTTGGGGTTCTGTACTACAAATATTAAGTCCCAAAATATCAAGTGACAAAGGTATGGGTCATTATAGAAGGAAAAGGCAAAAGTTCAAATATTTTGACTTTGATTTAAGACAAGTTAACATCTAATAGAACGTGAATGTCAAGAAGCAAAGTATGAACTGCTGATAAGTAATGAAGCCAATCCTATTGTTGATTTATATTTTTGCTTACAAGTTTTTGTATCTACCACTATATATAGTACAAATATATTAATAGAAGTTTTATATAGCTAGGAGATAAGGCTATCCATTAGCCTTAGGATTACTATCTAAATTACAAGTCCCAGTTGATGCAGGACCTAGTGATGTATGGCATGATCTAACACTCCTCGTGAAAGCTGATGGTGGAGGAATGATAATCAACTTAGCGCATAAAATATAATATAGCAAAATCAAGAGGTTTGGTGAGGATATCAATATGTTGCTCATTGGTGGATAAAAATTAGACATAGAGATCTATACAAGGTTGTCATGGACAAAGTGATAATTAATTTTGACAAGCTTGGTGAGAGCATGGAACACAGGATTAATAGATAAATAGAAAGCATTAAAATTTTCATACCAAAGAATAAAAGAATAGTGTAGAGTTCTGAGCTCAAATAGCAATGATTGTAACCAATTTAGTTCAGTGGCAGCATCAACAAGAGTTTTATATTCGTATTCTATAAAAGACTAAGATACAGTACGTTATTTCTTAGAAGACTATGAGATAAATATATTTTGAAAAAAAAATTACATAACCATCGATTGACTTTTGATCATCTAAATAACCTACCCTATCTGAATCACAAAAGCCTTTACTACCAAGTTGGAGGACTAAGCTATGAAAGTTTGATGATTCATCATGAACTTGAGATACCGAAGAATATGCTTAATTGTAACCCACTGCATTTGACTTGGAGAATGCATAAACCAGCATATAAAAATCCAAGATGGGGATGGGTCAATATGAAACATTTTAAAGCCCCAACAATAGTGTGAAATAAAATAGGATCATCAAACAAAGAGTTATCAACGACATGGATCTTAGTATTTTCCATAGGTGTGTGCACACAAATTTGCAATTTTTCATTGCGGAACGGACAAGAAAGTACGTGAAGTATATTTATTGAGAATGGTAGAGTCCATTTGTAGTGTGCTTCAATTTAACACCTAGAAAAAGTCTCAAACATCTTAAGTCACGAATACAAAATTTGGCCCCTAACTTGGAAATAATAGATTTTAGAAATGAGGGATAGCTTCTAGTGATGCTAATATCATCAACATAGGCAAGAAGATATGTCGTGACACCTCAATATAGAAAGAAAATAGAGATTTATCTCATTTAAAAGGACAAAATCCAACAACAATGAGTAATTAACGAAGGCACATATACTAAGCTTGTGGAGCCTAGTGAATACTATAGAGTGACATGATTGGGAAAAGATAGATGAACAGAATCTACATGTTGAGACATTTAAATACAATCATGAATGTGCCCATGGATAAAGGAATTATGGACATATTATTAATGAATTTTCCATCCTTGAGAAGAAGCCTGGAGAGGATAACCCGGATAGTGGCAGGTTTTAAAACTGAGTTAGATGTCTCAAAATAGTCTGAACCTCTATCTAATGATATAATTTAGTAGTTAAACAAGCTTTTCAATGCTCGATAATGCCTAAAGAATTTTTATTGATTCAAAAAACCCACTTGTTTTCAAGCATGTTCATAGATAAATTATCAGGAATACGAGTCCATGTACCATTGTGTAATAGGGCATTCATATTAGAGGACATAACATCCCTACAAACCTTATGTTTTATTTACTTTAGTAAAGCTAGTAGGCCTAGATAAAGTTGGAGATAATAAATTTGAAGCTATAATAAATCTGAAGACGTCATATATAATGAGTGGGTTGAGGTAGTTCTATGGGTACATAAGCATGTTGTAGAGTTGGAGGCTCTGGAGGAATTTCTTATGGGATAAGGAAGAGCTAAGGTTAGTGGAAGATGGGTGTTTTATGGTACTTCGAGAAATAGATGATAAAGGTGCGGAGGAGGGTATGACTGATAGATTTGATACATCCAATGATAAATCTAGGGAGGTAGTAGGCAGATTATTTAGAAAGAGATCGCTGAATATGACAAAGGTATTGAGTTTGATATAGTTGAGGGATAAGGACCTAGGATCGACTTTAAAGCAAATAGGAATGCATTTTAATCAGAATATACATACTAATCTATCTAAAGGCAGCTAGTGACTTTATCAAAGCAGCAATATCCAAAGTGTTTGGGACCGTACCTAAGAAAAATACATGGGATACCTTAAAAATAAAATTTGTTTTTATTGAAAGGGCAAAGGTAAGGAAAGAAAAGTCATCCAAATGCTTTTAGAAGAGTTTAGTCATATGATTTCTAGAATGCAAGTATGAATAGGGACTTGACATTGTTGTTCAAGGTTGAAGGGAGATGATTGATTATATGTACGACTGTATCAAAGGCGAAGTACTAGTAATGGAAGGTGTGGAACTGTGAAATAAGAGATTAAGCCTATTTCAACTATATGTCAAAGTTAGTATTCAACTTTACAATGTTGCCCCATTTGTATGAGGACAAGAAACCATATGAGATATACAAAATTGAGAGAGGATAGGAGATAGAGCATTAAATTCACCACCCCTTTCGGATGGGGTTGACTTAATCATAGTGTTAAAGTGATTTTTAACAAGTGGACTAAATTGACAAAAAACTAAGACAACTTCTGATTTTATTCTCATAGGAAATCCCCATATAAAGTTTGAAAAATCATCAATGAATATGAGAAATGTTTGTGAACCTTAGAAAAAATAGGGAGATAACCCTAAACATCCATAAATAATAATTGCAAAATGAATGAACTTATATTAATTAAAACTGGAAGATGTAACTTTTGTGACTTGCCGAGTTGGAAAGCACTATAAAAATGACTGAAATTTAAGCTAGAACAAGGTAAATTATTAGCACTTTATCGAGCACTATTTATGGGGATGGCCTAGTCAAAGATGCCATCACGTGACGTCTTGGCAGAAAAGGAGACTACAGTGTCTTGGAGGGATGGCTCGAGTAGGATGGAAGATTAAGTGAAATTAATTTCATCATACTTTGATTTGAAAGAAGAAGCATCTTGGATGCTAGATCCATAACAAGAAAAGAATAGGGATGAAATTAGAAAATACACTATTATCACAAGTAAATTTTCTAACAAAAAATAAATATTTTTTGATTGATGGGACTTTGAGAATATTGGTGAAAGTAAGAGATCTGGAAAGGAGAAAAGGTAAGGAATCACCAGTATGATAAATGGGAAGCCTTTGTCCATTCTCAATATGAACTTGCAAATTCATACCTTATAATCTTCCATATGATGTAGGCTAGTAAGATTAGAGGTGCTATGATATGTTGCGTTGATGTCCGGATACTAATTTTTATGGGTGTTAAAGGGTGATTGATAGGATAAATTAGTAAAGACAATCAAGTTGATGATTGTACTTATGAAAACAATTTGGAGCAACAAAATTCACACCATTATAGATTTAACATCGCGAGTGAGATTCGTTTCAGGACCCTAAATTTCCAGTGGATAAGCCTCACTAGAATCATTATCTTTTGCCGTGATTTTAACCTTGACCCCTGTTATTATTATATCCTCGTCCTCTATAATTATTCTAGTTGTATTGATGCTCCTCTCTAGAGGAGCATTGGCTAAAATTTACAAAGGGATTTCTAGCTAAGTTTGGCATAGGTGGAGATAAAATTGATAACAACAACAACACCTGACCATGAATAAATTCATGGATCAAAATAAAGATGTGCAATTTGATAAAGGTGATGGGTTCTTGACGAGAAGAAAGAGTGGTTATGATGTTCTTAAGTTCACTATGAAGACCTGTACACATGTAAATATTCTGATCATGGAGGAAAATTTGATGGCCAACGATGGCTAATTCATTAAAAAGAAGTTTAGCTTTACGTTGATATTGATTGATGCTCAAATCTTCTTGTTTTAGGTTCTGAAGTTTCATATGAAGGTTGAGAATGCTAGTGTGTGATAGTGATGAGAAGTCATCCGCAAGAGTGTACCAAATACATTTTACCACGCAAGAGTGTACCAAATACATTTTACCATGATTTAAGGCCTCATATATGTTTGATTCTTAGAACCAGTCCTCAAGCCAATATCCAGGCATGCCTTAGAAAATTTTGGGGAAAACATTACAAGCCCAGTATACGGCTAATACTATGGATCATATCAAGACGATGGGCCATACTATTTAATTATACTAATAGATTTAGCATGTTAAGGCTTTGTCATTCAAATTGACGAACAACATCATGGATAATAGTATCTAGAATCGGATCGTATTGTGGAGCTCTCAAATTATTGAAGTTCTAGTATTTTGAAAGACGGGCAAGAGTATGGACCATAGTACTCATATTACGGCCCATACTATCCCCCATTATCTCTATCTCAACAGTTCAGCCTTTAGGACCAGTTCACGATCTGACCTACGGACCATGGTATTAATACCACGGCCCGTGTTGTGGCTCGTAAGTCTTCCCGATAGCTTTTACATACCTTTTAAGTAAGAGAATTCCAGTTAATTCCCATGCCTTCTAAGCTTAATACTATGATGTTTTGTATTTTCTATTATATTCATGTTATACCTAAGTTGATTGTAGGACCAAAATGGTCAAGTTTCAGTTTCTCAATGAGCCAATCCAAGAGTAGAAGAGTCATCAGTTAGTGCCTAAGGGCCGCTTCATCTCTTACCTTAAGCCCAACAAGCATATTTTCAAGGGTTGTAGTTTCCATCTCATTGAGGTTAAGGATACAGAATCCAGGACTTCAACTCTCATGTCAGTCCCATTTGCTATGTGAGTTCCCAGCAGTCATTCCAGAGGATCTACCCGAAGTCCCTCCAAGCAGGGAGATAGATTTTGGATTAAACCTCCTTTCAGGTACTCAGTCCATATCCAGCCGACCATACAGAATGGCCCAATAGATCTTAAGGAGGTAAAAGATCAGTAAAAGAACCTTCTTGATAAAAGCTTCATCAGACCTAGTATATCCCATTGGGGTACGCTAGTTTTATTCATACATAAGAAAAATGTGTTTATCTGAATATGTATGGATTACTACTAATTAAACAAGGTCACCATCAATAATAAGTATCCTATCTATAGTATTGATGACCTATTCGATCAGTTTCAAGACTCAATCTTCTTCTCTAAAATAAACCTCATATTTAGCTATCATTAACTCAAAGTAAGAGAAAATGACATTCCGAAGATAGCTTTCAGAAATCAGTATGGTCACTTTGATTTTGTGGTTATGTCTTATCGAATAAAAAATGTGTCAGCAGGTTTTATGAACCTCATGAATAGAGAGTATCTAAGCGGTACTTGGATATATTAGTGATTTTGTTCATATATGACATTCTGGTTTAGTCCAGGAACAATGCAGAGCATGCAGGACATTTGAGGATTATTATACGGACCCATTCAGATCATTAATTACTTTCCAAGTTATCTAAGTATGAAGTTTGGTTGAAGTCTGTTGCTTTCCTTGGTCATGTGATCTCCAACGCAGGTATTTAGGTTGATTCTTAAAAAGTAGCTATAATCAAGAATTGACCTAGACCCACCTCTCCTTTATATATTCAGAGTTTTTTAGGAATTAGTTAGTTATTATAGGAGGTTCGTAGAGAGTTCTTCATCTGTAGCATCCATTTGACAAATTGACTCAGAAGAAAGTCAACTTTCATTAGTCAAACAATTGTGAGAAACATTTTTAGAAAATTAAAAGATAAGTTGACCTCTGCCCCAGTGTTAAACTTTCCAAATGGTATAGATGGATTTTTGGTTCATTATGATGATTTTATAGTTAGACTCCATTGTCTGTTGATACAAAATGGAAATGTGGTAGCTTATGCCTCTAGAAAGCTTAATACCCATGAGAAAAATTATCCCACTGATGACCTTGATCTAGTAGAGGCTGTGTTTTCCTTGAAGATTTGGAGAAACTATTTGTACAGTGTCCATGTAGATGTATTCACTAACCATAAGAGCTTGTAGTATATGTTCACCTAGAGAAAGTTGAATCTTCGCCAAAAGAGATGGCTAGATCTTTTGAAAGATTATGACATATGCTTTACAATCTGTATAAGACACATGTCATTGTTGATGCTTTGAGTAGATTATCTATGGGTAGTATGGCCCATGTTGATGATGAGAAAAAATAGTTGAGATATGCAGTGACTTGCTTGTTTGGGTGTTTATCTTGTCGATGTAGATTATGGTAGTGTGCTTGTTCAATATACTTCAGAAGCATCCTTGGTAGTTGAGGTGAAATAAAAGCAAGGTAGTGATCCAGATTTGATGAAGTTGAAAGATCCAGTCCTTATGAAGCAAGTTGAGGTTTTCTCTCAAGGGAGAGATAGTGTGCTTCGCCATCAGGGTCATTTATGTGTTCTTGATGTTAATGGGTTGAGATAGAAGATTTTAGTAGAGGCCTACAGTTTTAGATGTTACATTCATTCAGGTTCCACCTATATGTACAAGGATTTGAGAAAAGTGGAATGGTGGAATGGTATGAAAAAGGACATTACAGATTTTATGGCTAGGTGTCCAAATTATCAATAGGTTAAAGTTGAACACCAGGCGCTGAGTGATATGACCCAAGAGTTTGATATACCTACCTATAAATGGGAATTGATCAAAATGGATTTTGTGATAAGTTGTCTCACACTCATTGGCAGCATGACTCAATTCGGGTAATTGTGGACAGGATGTCAAAGTCAGCTCACTTCTTAGCTAGTAAGACTTCTTACATAATAGAAGATTATTCATATTGTATATCTAGGACATTAACCAATTTTATGGGACTCCCTTGTCTATATTTAGAGGTGCTCAGTTCACCTCTCAGGTCTGGTAGTCCTTTTAGAAAGGTTTGGGACTAAAGTGAATCTTATCACAACTTTTCACCTTCAAACATATGATCAGGACGAGCATATTATTTAGATTTTGAAGGATTTGTTAAGAGCTTATGTGTTGTATTTCAAGGGTAATTGAGATGGTCAATTTTCTTTGATAGAGTTTGCTTGCAACAATAGTTACTATGCCAATATTCAAATGGCTCCTTATGAGATTTTACATGAGAGGAGATGTAGATCTCCCATTGTTTGGTTTCAGATTGGTGAGGCTGATTTGATAGGAACAAACTCAGTTTGTGATGCTATTTAAGGTTCAAGTCATCAGATAAAGGTTAAGGGCAGCCTAGAGTAGGTAAAAATCTTATACAAATATAAGATGAAGAGTCTTCGAATTTGAGGCTGGTGATTGGGTGTGCTTGAAGATTTCACTCATTAAAGGGGTTAAGAGCTTTGGGAAATGGGGGAATGTTATTTCCCACTGTATAGGCCCTCATTAGATATTGAGGAGAATAGGCAAGATGGCCTATGAGTTAGATTTTCCTATAGAGTTAGCATCATCCCATTCAGTCTTTAATGTGTCCCTACTGAGAAAATGCCTTGGATCTCTTTCACCTTTTTTTATCTTGGATAGTGTGGGTGTGAAGGATAGCCTATCCTAAGAGGACATATCAGTTTAGATTCTAGACCGGCAAATTTAGATTCTAAACCGGCAAGTATAAAAAATCAGAAATAAAAAGGTTGCTTCAGTTAAAATATTTTAGAGAACTAAGTTAGTAAAGGGAGCTACTTAGCAATCCAAAGTGGATATAATGGCTATATATCCCCATTTGTTTTCTTCTAGTGCTAGTTTATCTTGAGGTAACTATTCCTTATTCTATGCTATAGTTGCTTCTCTCAAATTTTGTGTTTTATTGTCAGTCTGGTATGACTTCATGTGTGAAATGGTACCCAGCATACTTAGTTGTATTCCTATTTCAGTTCAACTCGAAATCATGTCTATCATTAGCTCAGCATCCAATTTCGGCTATAACAATGTCTATTTCATGTTATGCTTAGCATTCAATTTAGATCATATCGATACTCAATTCAATCAGTCATATTTAGCTCAACTTTCAGTTAGGATAATGCCAGTACCCATCTTTATTAGTTCATGCCTAGTTTTCTTAGTAACAATATTCATTTGAGAATGAATGATCCCAAGAGAGAGATAATATAAGGTTCCATACTTGTTTCATGCTTAGAACCAGTCCTCAAGATAATGTCTAGGCATGCCTAAAAAATATAGGGAAAATGTTATAGGCCCAATGTACGGTTGATACTATGAATTGTAGTATCAAGACAACATACCGTAATGTCGAGCCATACTAATAGATTTAGCATGTTAAGGTTCTATCCTTCAAGTTTACAAGTAACCTCATGGACCATACTGTGGATCTATCAAATATTGAGCTTCTGGTCATTAGTACCATGGATAAGAGTATGGATTGTAGTATTCATATTATGGCCCACACTATTCCCTATAATCTCCACTTAATAGTTCAACCTTCAGGTCCAGTCCACGATCTAACCTACGTACTGTAGTACTGATACCATGGACCGTTTTGTGGTCCGTAGGTCCTTCCCAATAGGTTTATCGGACCTTTTAAGCAAAGGCATTCAAGTCAATTTCCATGCCTTCCAGACTTAATACCACAACGTTTTGTGTTTTCTACGAGTTTATAAAAGCCAAAACTTAGAATATTTTTCCTCACTTCTACGCTAAATCTCTCAAGAATCAGATAGTTCTCTCTCAAGTCAAGTTATGGTTCTCTTAAGAAGAGAAATAATCCTCAGAGTTCTCCATGAATAATCACTAGAAGTTCCAGAATAGATATGTGGTTAATTGATGAGAGATTTCCTTCGCCCTCATGCTCAAAATTTTAGTTTTCAAGATAAATTCATGATTCCATGAGTTAGGTTCTTACCCAAATTTAGTCATATGTTTTAAATTCCATATTATATGATATCATGATAATCATAAACATGTTTTACATGCCTTATTCAGTATTTCAAGTATTTACTAAAACTAAGCATAAAAGAACAGTTCTCAAGCTATGTATAGCATCCCTCTGTATGTTTTAATCTTTTGACCACAGATTATGATAAATATCAGATTTAGGATTAAATTAAAGTATATTCAGTATGTATGGATCAAATTGATCATGGGCTATGATTATTTTAGTGTGACTAGTAATGTCTTAAATGAAACTAGTACAGTATGAGTACTAGTATTTTAATTTTGAAAGTAGTATCTATTACCTGTTAGATAGGGAATCATATCTTCTTCTATTAAGGGCTGACACCCCCAATCCAAAAATTATATTTCAACCATAGGTTTTATAATTTGAAATTACTAAGGTTCAGTTTATTGGCTTCAGTACAATCAAATATCTTACCTTTGCGAGTGTTGGACACCCTCTTTTCAGTAAGAGGGCAGTACACTAAACTCCACGAGATTCACATAGTCTATGTTAGTTAGGAGAATCTCCCACCTATGCTATACCATGTTTAGATTCAGTTTTACAATATTTCTTATATTGCACTGATTTACAGTTATATAGACTACATGTTGATTTTCAAAGCTTATCTATTCTTTCAATTTCTCAGGTTAGTTTTATTACTATATTTTAGCATTAAAATTCAGTAACTTTTAGTTTATTAGCTTACATAGTTTTTGTTTTCAGCATGACTGTGCATATTTCATACTTAATTCTCTATAAATTCATGCTGACATACCCGTACATTTAGAGTACCAATGCATACTTTCTGCTTATATTGTCTTATAATGTAGATTTATGTCTTGAATCTCTAGTCAACTTACTTATAATGGTAAGTCCTCATGATTCGAGGACCTTGATAATCAGGCAACAGTCTTCAACTACTTATATTATTTAAGTCTATTTTAGTATCAGTATTTTCTTTCAAAAGCTATAGATCTATTCTAGATATTTTCTTAGTCTTATGTAGTAAAGGCTTTTCACATATAGTGTTTTCAACATTCAGAGTATGGATTTGATTATTCTTTATATCATATTCATCCATACCTATATTATAGAGTTGGCAAATCCTTTCAACTAATATTATTATTATTCTATTGCTTTTTTATGTTTTAATAATTTTTACTGTATGTAAGATACTTAGGGTTAGTTAAGG
>JBDJHY010175172.1:10136-21968 GCA_039654485.1 Withania somnifera
AAATAGTGCACATATGCTCCCTCCCTAGTTTATAATCTCGGGAGGAAGGACCCATATAAGGTTTCCCCACATACCACTCCTACTCATGTACACCCCTCCCCTAGGATACACACATACGTAGTACGTTCAGCATGCCCACCCAGGATGGAAGGTCCATGGAGGGATCCAATCCCATGTACAAAATCAACATAAAAAGATAACTGGTGTTATAGTCATTAGGAAAAATGCAAAAACTCAGGCTCATCCCATGTATCATATCTCAATGGAAAACTCAAGTCTATCTATATAAGAAAATCCAAATCTAGGTAACTTTCGCCATGAAGATATTATCCAAAATCAAAGTGATAGTGAGAAACTAGGATCAAATGATATGAGAAAATGGATCCATACTTCTCATGAAAAAGTCATGGAAAATATAAATATAATATATAAGAAATCACTTTTTGATGATCATACATCCAAAATCTCAATTACCTTTTAAAACATTAATACATGCCCACAATACAGATAATCAGCAGCCAAGATCGGCTATAAAGTCACTAGCTAAAAACCAGGGAATAGATACTATACTCTAATCACTAGTATAGTCCCCTCCCCAACCTTATTACATTCTAGAGTCCGCACATATCACATATATAAGGGTATACTCCTCCCCCAACCACACTATGTGCCAGAATCGGCGTCAAACACATTGTTAGGGCTACATAGCCCCAGGGTAAGTAACCAAGCTACAAGCCAGCTAAGTAGGATGAAAACTGGATTAATAATATAAAAGGGATCCAACTAGCAAGTCCCAACCCCAAGTTGCCACTTTACAGAGCATATATAATACTAAATACATAGTATGAAGGAAATAAGTCATAGTCAACCTAGATTTTGATGATAACCTCGAGAAATTTGCTGGGATATCCAAAAAGCAAGAAAAAGATCAAAATTCACATTAACCTAGAAAAATCATAGCCCATGCATCAAGATGAGTAAAACAAGTCCCATATTGCTATAAATATAGCAGGATAAAAATTCAAACTAAAAACAGGTTTGTAAACGCTCATAGATCAAAAGATGGAATGCTTATACCAATGCCCTAGAGCACAACCCATGGATTACATGGTAAAAAATAATACTAATCCGATGGATAATAATCCCAAATAATTAATATAATAAAGAAATTTTTATAACAAAAGAAAACCAAGAAATTACCTAGTAGAAATAATTATAGAACCACCAGTATATGATTCCATTGTTAAGAATTATAAATTGAAACTCTAAATATATTTGTAAAAGATCTGGAGTGAAGAAGAAATTGAGAGAAATGAGAAGACCTTTGTCAAAAAATGAAGAAGAAAACTTTATATAGGTATGCCAGGTCAGTCCGGCAATCGTAGAGCAGGCCACGCAATCGCCACCCCTGGCTTCCTTACATATTATGATCACAACCCTTAGTCCCATGATCATAATGCAAACTGGTCCTGGCCTATGTGATCATGGCAAAGGCCATGCGATTCGCAGCCCTTTGGTGCCTAAGTAGTCTCGATTTAGATAATTGAGGCTCGAAATGGAAATAAAGTCTGATTTTTACAATTCATAAATGAAGATTTATATAATCAATATTTCAAAATCAAAGGATCTGATGAAACAAAGAACCAATATTTTATAAGATGATAAGACTCGAAGAAGCTATAAATATAAAAAAACCAAGCTATAAAATATAATCGATATTCTGAACTCAAGGATCTGATGAAACGACAGTCCAAGATTTTATAAGTTGATAAAGCTTGAAGAAGATATAAATTTGAAGGAACCAAGCTAGAAACCTGCATGGAAGCCGACCTATCAGTCCCAACAGGTCACAAATGACCTGGGAAACTACCAAGATGTTCTAAACACAAAGAAATCACAAAAATTATGAAAATGGCCCTAAGGTCCATACAAGTTCACATTAGAATCTTGTCAAATTTAATATGATATACCTATTTAGATATTAGACAGATAAATTTGCAGCTTGAGGACTATGAATGTAGTCTTAGTTAAGGTGTTGTAGAGAAATTAACTAGTTAAAGGAGCCAGTTGGGAAGAATAAACATATATGTTGGCAAGATAGCCTCATTTGTTTCCTCTTAGAACTGAGACAACATGAGTTAGCTATTTCCCCTAATTTAAGTTAATTTCTCTTCAATTTCATACTCATGTCATCCAGTAACGATTCTTTTGTATGCATTGGTACTATGTACAGTAACCAGAAATCAGTTCTAGAAGTTGTCTTTTCTTTTATCTCAACTTTAGTCTTTATTTGAGGAGAAATTATCCCAAAAGAGATATTTTAACATTCTAGTAAATATCCTCAACTTGCAGCCAAAAATAGCTTAGAAAATTACACAAACATTTCATACTTTCTTGGATTTACAAGAGGATCCATGGTACCATTCTACAGATCGTATAACATTAAAGTTTGCAGAGGAAAAATTTCTTTCTTGAATCTTTGGGTTTGTTTTCATCAAGCCTCTGGCTAGTTATAAAATTTTAGGGGTTGCATACCTGATTTACTTCCATTGTCAGAAGCCTTATGGGTTTCAAGTTCTATGAGTTGACTTAGCAACTTTATAGGTAGGTTTTGATGCTATTATATCTGGGTCTACTTTGTCATATTCTGCTGACTTGTCTCATCAGTATGCTTATTAATATGCTGAAGGAGTTGGAATTATAAACTTGATTTCGAATGCAAAAATTCTAGTGGGGGCTATTGCCACGAAGTTTTTTAATGTTTTTGCACTCAACATTTATGTTTCTCAGCACATGATTTTTCCCCTTACTCGAGATGCATATGTGCGTTCCATATCTAGCATGACATTTCTTATGGATGGTAGTCTACACAAACTTAATGCAAAGTACTGTAATAGAAAAGAGAACTAAAGTCTTCATGGTTTTTTATTATATCTGTTGCACAAATTGTGGACAACGCAATAGATTTAAGATTAAGTAATTTTGAGAATGTAAAAGGTTGTCTAGTGATTGAATTGTAATTTCTTTCAATATTTTTCAAGCTGATGTTCAAATTATCAAATATATACTGCTTATTATCAACTTAAAAGTGAAATTTTACTCTTTTTTTTTATTTTGTGACAAGGTTATTAAATAATGTTATTGTTGGCCATGAATAGTAGTTATTTTGTGTTCTTTTGGTCATGTGTAAGTATCATACCAATGTATTAACAAAGTGTTTATGTTATATTATGATATTGAAGTGATATAAAGCTATATACAACTCTTTTTGAGAAATATATTTGACAGTCTTTGTATTGATAAAGTATTATTGTTATATTTTTTGGAATTCTATTAGTAAAAAATACTTTATATATATACATATATATATATATTGGAGAAAAAGAGCAACCTTTAGTCGCTGCAAAGGGTATACAGAAAAGAAAAGAAAATATAATTCTTCAATGGAGAGGTAACTGTCGCCTCTAAAATTATTTGTAGTGAGTAAACCTCTCCACTAATACTTTTGTGGTGAAAAAGATCATCAATAAAACATCATAGTCTGTGGTTTGATAAATTTTGTGAATTTCTTTTGTGGTGTATTTTTCTTGATTTTTGTAGCAAGTTTGGTCACCAAAAAAGGTATGTTTTGTGGTGACTTTTAAAAATCGTAAAAAGAAAATGATTTATGGAAGTACTTGCAGCGACCCTAAGATCTCCAATAAAAATATTTAATGCCGACTTTTTAAATTTGAGAAAATACATTTGTTTCCACAAAACGTGAGATTTCTTGTAGTGATACCTCAGTATGTATATGTTCCCAGATGGGAATCATAAGTTGAAAATGATAAGTGTGGAATTTAGGAGAGTTAGAGTAGCAGAAGGAGTTGAAATGATTAAAGTGTATCAGCTGTATCGCTTACTCCATGCTGAATGTACTCGTGTTTCATGTCTAGTAACTTAAGAGTGAGTGAGACTATTTCCAGAGCTTTATTTTGCTAGTTCTTCAGGTATGAGCACATTTCGTTGTCTTGCAAAACTCATGAGAGTATTCCTAGTCAACAGAGAGCTATTTAGAAAATTGAATTAGTCTTGTCCATGAAACAAACTCTACTAAAATATTTAGAAATTTCAGATTTAGATCCTATTTATGTCTATGACCATCATTTGAGGATGAACAATTCCAAGGGGGAATATTGTAACACCCTAAATTTTTGGGCAAAGATTTAAACCTCCTACTTATGTTATTAATTTTGAACCTGGTTATTTTTATGTTGAACCTAGATGTTAATATCAGTTCCTATGTGTGTGAATGGATGTGGATGTATACATTAAGATCCTAAGGAACCCCAAGTGCAAAATTGAGTTGAGATCCTTTATATCGATTAAGATTTTACATAACTTCTTACCACAATCAACTTCAAACAAGAATAATTCCTAAAGTAAGGAGTTAAGTGCCTCATAACCTATCAAATTAGAGTTCTTTAGATTTTATTTTCAATGCATTAAACAACTCATCAATTTAGTTCGAAGCAAAAGAGACTCAATTTGTTAGGTTAAGCTAAAAGACACCACAATCTGTCCTTTAAAAGTACCATCCATTGTAAGAGCTATCTTAAGTACCTAGCTATAAAAATATTATCCAGATCATGATGGTCTTAACTACACTGTATCCTCCAAGTGTACGGTCCGTCCTCTAAGAGTAGATCTATCCTTTAAGTGTACGGTCCGTCCTCTAAGAGTAGATCTATCCTTTAAGTGTACGGTCCATCATGGGAGAGATATGATGTGAAATTTTTTCCAATGATATTTAAATGAGTGTCTTTTCCTAAGTCCTTTGGGGAGATATATAAATGACTTTATAACCTCCTAGAAGGGTATAACCCACCAGAACATCGATTTATTCTTCTCTCCCTTAAAATCCCAACTCTGAAGAAACAAGTATAGGATTCCATCTTAGGCTCAAAGTTCAAGATTCTAATATAAAGCTCTTGACTTCACCAGGTATGTTGGATTTCAATGAGGGAATTCCTTTCACCTATATGCAAGAAATTCTCAATTTTAATTGATGGTTTTCTTAATGACCGTCGAGGTCGTTCCGTTTTTTTTTTAGTGAATTTTACCATTTTTTCCTCTTCCATAGTTGATTTATGATACAATAAGTTAGGTTTCGTGGTTAGGTCAGAGTCAAAAAGTATTTTGGGCAAGTTTGGGAGAAATTTCTATTTTTAAAACTTAAAGTGGGAAATAAAGGACTCTTGGGGTCATTTGGAGTTAGAGAACTCAGATCAGAAATATGTTATAGCCATCAGCTTCAAAATGTCTATTTTTTTCTTGAAAGACCTTTAGCTTGAGTTTTAGACCTATCGTGATGAGCTTAGCTGATTTTACGGGATAATTTGGAAGTTAAAGTTGTAAGTTTGACTTGGTTTAATATTCGGAGTTAGAATACTTTGATTCAAAATATATCAACTCCATTAGTTTCATAACATGATTTTTGGGTTAGTAGAACTATTATCTTAGGTCTTATGGCATTTCGATAAGTTCCAAAATATTTTTGAGTTTTGAAAATTAGAAGTTTAAGAGAGTTGACCAATGTCAACATTTGGTGAAAGCAAGTCTTGTATAGTTCACACGCTTTGGCTCTACCCTTGAATTATCCAGTAATAGTTTTTTCACAATGAGATCTACCTATACAGTAATGGTATTTAATTATGAAAGTTTGTTGGGTAGCTAACCCTCTTAGTCCGACAGTTCCATCAGTCCAGAATATGATATTTGGTCTCATTGAAGGTTAGGTTCAGTTCCCAAGGCTGTTGGATGGGTTTTGAGTTATTATTTGGATTTGGAGATTCTTATGTTAAGAGTTGACTTCAGTCAACATCTAATTAATATGAATTCGTTTGGGTGTTTGGATGATTCCAGCAGTTCTAAAATGTGTTTTAAAAGTGGTTTACACAATTTTATTGTGTTTGAGAGGTCACAGATAAATTTTGGGTACTTGTTCGGAGCTTGACGTATCTGACTGTGGAGTTTTACTACTATCACTTGACTCAAATGAACTCATTTTGATGTATGGATGGTACCAGTAGATTTGTATTGAAATTTCAAAACTAACACAAAAAATTAGATTATTTCGCTATTGTATGAGGAAGTTATTGCCTTTTTAGAAAAAATAATATTGTTGGTGCATAAATTTCTGGTTCACTAATCATTGTATTTAAATATCATACTATGTTTATTTGGTATTTTAAACATATTGAGAGTTCTATCGCTCGGGATTGAATGATTTTTACACCATTCTTCTTGGTTTAATAAGAGAGTTAGTATTCAATACTTCTTTGTCATTTTTTCATGATTTCTCTAGTTATTATTTTTTTATCATGAAATTATTTTATTAAAATTAGGGTTTTATCGATTCGTACTTGATTTTTGATGAAATGTCATATTTAGGATCCTTATGCTATGAGTACGCTAATTTTATCATAAATCCGTTGATTTATCAACTATTTTATCATTTTAAACTATTTATAAGCTTGAAAATTTGAGTTTTTTTTTTCAATTAATATTTGATAAAATTATGTTATCATTGTCGATTTTAACTCTATTTTTAAATTTTATATTTGAATTTTCCAAGTTATGGGTAACATGATTTTGAAATAAAATTCCAGAGACTTTTGAGTTGACTTTTTTATCCAATTTTAAAGTATGGATATATGGGTGTGAATAGTTTTATTTTCTTATGTAGAATTCATAGTTGAATATATTGGAAGCGTTTGGAGGCACTTCGGAAGACAAAGACTTTGACTTGAGTGTTTTGTCCTCCTTAATGGCAAGTTGAGGTTATCAATCTCCTATAAGGCATTAGTGATTACCTTAGATTATGTGTAGTTGGGAAAACTGAATTACTTTGGGGATAATTTTGCTGACATATGCAGGGTCAAAATAAGAAAATTATTTGTTGGTGTTATTTCATCATTCATGACTTTAGTATTCTATTTTGTGAACTATTTGAAATGTCATGATTTGGGTGGAACTTCTTGAGTTAAAGTTATAATGAAACTAACTTTATGATGACTCCTTTGGCTGAAATATATCATTTTGCAAAGCCTTGTAAATAGTAGCAAAATATAGGTGATTTGATGATTATTTGCCCTGTGTTGAGTTAATTTCCTTGTGATTTATTGTGATTGAACATCACATTTTCATGACTTTTTTACTATGTAAAATTTATTGATATTTGAGCATGGAAATAATTTGGACCACATTATCAAGGAAACAAAGTAATATTAGAAACCTGACTGTGACGGTCTCGACAATAGGTGTATTATTAAGGAAATATACGGATTGGGATCCCGACTGTGACGGTCTCAAAAAATGACATATTATTGAGGAAAAAAAAGTACTTAAATATGACTGTGATTGTCTTGGTTGTAGGTCTACATAGACTTAGTGAGTCCCCCATGGGTACCTAATATGACAGTCTCTGGCAATATGTGTGTACATATGGGATAGACATGCATCATGATTACTTGTGCATTTATTCTATTTAGTTTGATTGTCTTTTTATTTGGAATGCTTGTGCACTATACTTACTTTATACTTGTAGATAGTTGGAGACTTCTTCATATTTGATGATGATTTGAGATCACATGATATTTTTTAATGATTCTGGACTACTTGATACTTGATTATGAGTGGAGACTACTTGATATTCGAATCATAAATTGTATTTGTTGTTGCTACTTGATGTTACTCGATAATTATTCTTGATCCATGGATACTAGTTTATATTTTTATTGATACTTGACAAGACTTGATATTATTGACCATCTTGAGGTGATTACTGTTGTGGTAGAGTTGGTGATAGTCGTACCTTGTTAAAGATTACCTAGATTTATATTTATTCTTTGGTTCTATTTTGTTGGTTGGGCTGCTGTATATAAATTGTTTAAAAGTTGTAGTGGTTGGATGTCAAGTGTAGTCACATGTTATTTATTTGTAGACTAGTCGAGGACACTATTGAGCACTATTATTTTGTACTCACCTTTACTTTTCTGCACTTTTGTGTAGGTGGTGTAACGGACTAGTGTTGAACTCTCTTTCTCTTCAGACATAGCTGGTTTTCCAAGGACTTCAAGAGGTAGATGCCTCTTGTTTATAGTCTTCAGAGTCTCTGTTTATTATCTTAGAGTTTTTATTTTCTTGAAAAACTTTAAGATTTGGACCAAACATGTATAAACCTTTACTTAGTGGCTTTATATAATGACTATCTGATTTTAGGTGTATTAAAAGACTTCCATATTAAACATTTTACTTGTGTGTTTAAATTATACATATTTAAATTGGTTGTTCTTTTATTTATTCATGCGTTAGGATGACCTACCATTTTGAGAAGGTAGGTACCATCACGTCTGGTTTTTGGGGCATGACAAGTTGGTATCAGAGCACTGGGTTCTTAGGTCCCACTGTACACAAGCCAAGTTTAGTAGGTCTCACTGATCAGTGTGGATACTCCGTTACTTATCCTTAAGAGGCTACAAAACTCTAGGAAAAACTTTATTTTCTTGATTCCTTAATGCGTGTCCTTTGTTGTTCTCTCATCCATAGAAGAGACTTGTTATTTTCCTTATGCATTTTAGTCGAGGTGTCACCATGCGGTTTTTGTACAGTACCTGGTAATAAATAGGAAGTGGTCGACTAATGGGAAGGATATGATGTCAGAGTTAGGCTATTGGGGGATTGAAAGGGAAAAAGTAGTGGACAAGTTAAGAAAAGAGGTGGGATGATTGTCCATTTGAGATTTGGAGGTTCTCAAAATTTTTCATGTATCTAAGTCGAGAATTCAAGGTACTAGAAGTATCACTTAATTAGTAACATATGAGAAATATTAGAGGAGAATATGGTATTTTTTTTGGTTCCTGGTTCATGGTTGAAAATTTGTGTAGGTTTCAACTCTTGAGCTCAAAAAGTGTCATTACAAGGTGATATGGTTTAGCACAACCATTATAATAAGTCACAAAGACATTTCGAAATCTATAGAGGGTATATGCTTATGGTATGAAATATATTTTAGGTGATCAAGGGTTTTCTCTAAGATTTAGCATTAATATGTGACTATCTGAGTAGTGGTTGAAGCATGGTATTTGAGTGTTTATATGTATTTAATATCAATTTTTAGTAGCTTTATCTTGATAAGAAAGTACTATTAAATTTGGTATTTGGTACCATCGGCCTTGGGTGAGTCCAGTTGCTGTCATACTTGAGTGGTTCAAAGTAGACAGGGGTCTTAATTGGGAAAAGAGAGAAGTTATAATTCAGAGTTACAGAGAGCAACAATGCATTTCTAAGGATTTTAGTACTAATGATGGTGTGAGAAGTATGATTAAAAGATTATCGCAGTCATGATATTTTGTTAGCATCGTATTTTTGTTCCATATAGTGGTTTATGGTAAATGTGTTGGCTTTTTGATGAACCAAGTATGTTTGTGATTATATCAGATATGGAATATTGAGAGAGTTCAATTATATAGAGATTAGACTATTATAAGGGTTTGGTTTTTGACGTTATAGATGTAGTTCATTGAGTAAGCCAAAACAGAATCTTAGTGGTTAAGGCAAAATATTACATTCCGGGTGTATTATTTTCATGAGAGTTCTTGTGTGAGGCCTATTACGGGAACCTTAGTGAGTATGTATGCAGGATTAGGATGGTTTCCATGATAGGTTACATGCATCAGGATTTGTACGCATTAATGGGGTGGACTTCACTACTTTCCTGTTGTATGATCACTTAGGCCGTAAGGGCTACTTTATTGGTTGAGTTCATCTTAGGGGGTCTCGACTTTTTAGGGTTTCTTTGTGTGTGGGAGGTTGGTCACTATGCTAGGTCTTGCTAGCTTTTTAGTTAACTGGGATATTTTCAGATATCTTAGTTTTAACCATCGATTTGAGGTACTCATTGTGGGTGTTACAGACATGACTTTGACATGATCTCGATTTTTTTGCAACATTCATTAATTGAATTAGTTTGTTTGTTGGTTGTGGTTGTTATATCTTGGGATTATGTGTGCCTTTTCAGTTTTACCCATTGTTTATGTTCATTCTCCATACTCGTAGTCAATTCATAGTGGTGGATTCATCACATCGATCCTCTAGGAAGCCTTGGTAAGATATGATTAATGGATAGATCTATTTATGATAAGGTATGATCGAGTTTTACATTGGCTTTGACTATTTCCAGGTTTATGACATATTTGATGGGTTTTGCATTTTCGTGGTAATAATGAAACAAAGGTGGTGTTAGTTATTCCTCTCAGTGTTTGATATTGCATCGGTGTGTTATTGACTTATTTTGTTTATAATTTGGACATGGCTCTACTTTCCTCTATATGTTGGTATTATTCATACCTATTTTGATGTGATGGACAATCTTTCTTTGGTTTCCAGTTGTATTGCTACTTAATGGGTGGATTTTAAGTGGTGGGTCGGGTAATTGATCCTATGATATGATCTTGTTGAGGGTTATTGATCAGTAACTTGATTTTTTTGGTATGGTGGATTTGATGTGGTAGTGAGATGTGAAGTGGCTTTCTGGTATTCCATGAAGGGTGAGTTGTGTGGGCGTGTATTGGTATTGACAGTTCAGTAAGATCACTACTAGAATGGAACTTTTGGTATCACACTTTAATTAATGATTAGACAAGCTTCAGGATGTTTCTGTTCTTCACAAAGTAGTTCAATTGTTGTCATTTTGTTTGGGTGTTTAGAACTAACGTTATTTCTAATACAACCCTCCGTGTTAACTAAATATTTATGGATAGTTGTTAAGTCTCCTAATTTTTTCTTGACACCTTTTACAGTTCAAAATGGAATTTTTTCAGACTATGCATGAGTTTCCTGATTTATTTTCTTTGTTTGTAGGTGTTCTTGATTACCATAATAGGAGTTTTTTCCATTTATTTTTTCCTCATTAGAAGGATTAACTCATTAAGGGTCTTTTTTTTTTATGTTTTGTGGTAATTTTCAAAAGCTTAAATACCTCGATCACTTCAGTCCTCTATTTGAACCCCATCTAGGAAAGATGGAGTCTTATCAGTTGAGTGTGTTAATAGTTGAATAGACTTAGTTTGTTATGGAAGAAGAGAAATGGATCGAGTCGGGTTGATACCTTGGATAATTCGGGAGGATCATGGGAGAGTTCATTTTATTTGTGGTTTGAAAATTGGGAAACAAAAATTTGTGTTTGGTTATATGTGGATAGTTTTGTCATGTAATCAGTTGGGGAAATTTTATTCGAAGCAATAGGTGTTCAGAGTGTATTTTGGGCAAAGTGTCACAATGAAAAGGTAATAAAAGGTATCATGGAGTCTTGGTTTCTACAACATAAAAAGTTGACTGATTCGGGTGAAGGAATGAGTATCAGCCATGGGTCATTCAGTTTTGATAGGTCCTTGTGGGATTCGATGTTTGGAAACTGGGGAAACTAGTTGCGGATGAGTTAGAATTCACATATGTATATATTGAGGTAGAGCGTCATCGATGTGTTCTCAGTGGTAAGATTACCTACCAGGTGGGATGAAAGACATTTAGGAACTACTTGAATCATTAAAACACCCAAACGAGGTCTTCTTAATTAGATGTTGACCAAAATCAACTCTTAACATAAGAATCTCCATATTTTCAAATAACGACTCAAAACTCATCAAAAGAGTTGGGAACTTAACCAAACCCTCAACTAGATCAAATACCATATTTCTGAGCTAACCAAACGATCAGAATTCCATTTTGAACTGCTATCACTAAATGTTGACTTTGGTCAACTCTCTTATGCTTCCAACTTTCAAAACCCAA
>JBDJHY010175184.1:0-12231 GCA_039654485.1 Withania somnifera
TAGCTTGTATCTTAACTATTTACCCTAGGGCTATTCTCCCTATCTGCGTGTCTTGCGCCGAATCTAGACTATTGTGTTGTTGGGGGAGGAGTAACATCTTTGATGCGTATTATTATATTCTGACTCTAAATAGTAGTGAGGTTGGGGAGGGGATTATACTTGGAATTAGAGCTTAGTAGCTATCCTCCAATGTAGGTTGGTGGCTTTAGAGCCGATCCAGGTAGGCTAATTATTTTACATTCTACTTGTAATATTAGATGTGGTTATACGAGATAGTTAGATGCCCTATGTAATGACCTTGTACTTTAGTCGGGTGCGACTATTCCATAGTGGTAGCTATCTTATATGACAACATTGTACCTAGCTAGATGCGGTTGTTTTAGGTGTTAACAACCTTGTGTGTCGATATTTTACCCTAACCCAGTTGAGCCTGACAGTTAGTGGTATGTGGATTGAGCTTTGGAGGCTCCGTGTGTTTTCGTGTGTACTTGGCCCTTAATGGGTGCTCTTTGGGCAGGTGTGGTATTTAGGATGCGGTTACTCGAGGCTTGGGGCCATGGGTGGAGCTAGGGGAGGTTATATTTTATGCTGAGGTCATGGCAATTATCCTATAGTTTCCAGTTAGCAAGCTCAGACTAGATTATCCCTTTAGTTGATTCTATGTTCCGAGCATGCATTAAACATTTCAAAAGTAAATTGGATTTTGACAGGGTAAATTGTCAGAAACTGATTTCTTATATGTGTTTATAATTTTCACGTGTTCATGATGAGCAGTATGGAGCTATTTTATCACATTATTGAGGCTATTCTCACTATCCTCGGGTTTTTTTGATATTGCCTACATGGCGATAGTTGGGTCTTACTGAGATTTGGATTTATGCCTATATGGTTGTACTTAAGTTTCACTGAGATATGATATATGGGATGAAGTGTTAGCCTTTTGGACCTGATGAATATGGCGTTGGATGCTTTTTAATAAGGATTTTTGTATGTGGGATTTGATTCCTCCATGGACCCTCCGACCTGAGGTGTCATGTTTGGGGTATGTTGCATCGCTGGACGAGGGGTATATTGGGGTAGGTTGGGTAAGTACATGGGGAAGCTTCCATGTGCCTGCTCCTAGAAAAGTCTACTACTGGGGAGGGTGCATAGGGGCACTGTTTACTTATCGGCACCCCTATGCACTGCATCCTTTCGCATTTGGTTTTAATCTTCAGAACTTAAGAGGGAAGACCTGTTAGTTATCTAGTTGTATCAGTGTACCTACCGGATGGGATACTGATGGGTTGGTTTGTTAGTAGACTTTGGTTGTTCCTTCTATCCTTCTTTTGTAGCATTTGTGCACCTATTATATTTTCTATTAGCTTAACTTGTTACTAGTTTCAAACTTTCTTATTTGTCCTTCTTTTTTCTGATTAGGTTAGAGCTCCAGGTATGTTTCAACTGTTTCCACGATTTTCTTGGTACCGATTCTTTGTGTTACACCCTGTTATTAGATCCTTTATACTTGTAGCTTGTAACAAAACCACTGATAGTTTATCTTTAGCTACACTTATTAGCCATTGTTCTAGTCATTTGGTTGTGGTTAATCATTAGGTTTCCATCTACTAGTTTCCATAAATCACTTTTTACCCTACTTATGCTTTCTTTTTACCAGTCAACCTATGATTCCTACTGGGTACCCATTGTTTTGGTTCTCACATATTTCCCTGATCTAGGTACTAGTGTGAGTAATCCATACGGACATGATCGAGCATGCTAACTGGTGTGATTCCAAGAGATTTGGTGAGTAGCTGGCATCTTTGCTAACCGATTTTCATTCTAGTATCAGAGTTATCCTAGTTGGTTCTTTGATAGCTATTGTATAGTTTTTCCCTGTCGTGGATTGTATTTTCTACTATTGTATATAGAGTCTCTACTGCCATGATACTAGGTTTTTAGGTTTTATGTTTAATTATGTGTCGCTCGTGTCCTAGTTTCACTTCTCCTCTTCATCTTCTTCTCTTTATTTATTTGGATTCTTGCTACTGGCCCACCGCTGCTTGCTCTGGGCAAAATTAGGATTTTTTGCTTGTGAGATATAGACTCCATCAAAACTCAACTTTTGGGTCGTGATAGAGTGGTATTAGAGCTCTAGGTTCATAGGTATCTTTGGCTGTAGGAGCAGGAGTCTGGAAGAGTCCCGTGGATCGGTAGGTATATGCCTGTATCTTATCTTCGAGAGGCTACAGTGTTCTTCTATAGAGTTGATTATTGTTGACTCTTTTGTGCAAGGTTCCCACTGGTTTCCTGCTAACTTATCTTGGTTCTATTCCTCTGCAGATGGTCCATATGCGGTCAGCACCTGCAGGTGATGATGCTCGCCAACCTCCATAGAAAGCTCCAGTTAAGGGTCAGGATAGAGCCAGAGTCGTGGGTGAGGCCGAGCTAGAGTTGAGCGGGATTAGTCTGTACCCACAGAGTTATCTCCACTAGAGATACAAATACCTTCAAATGAGCCACTTAGATACATGTGGTAGTGTATGATGGCTTGTTTTTGTAGGACACCCACTAATGAGGGTTAAACTTTGGCCCAGGGAGTGGCATAAGGTGCCCTGCTTCTCCTTTTAACCAGTGTAAGAGAAGCTATAGTTCTTCCCCATAACTTATTCCAAAAGTACTTCCAGTTCAACCTCCGAGTAAGCCGCAACATGTAGTTTCTATCATGACTTTCGAGGACCGAAAGATTCACAATTACATCATGCGTATGGGGACTCCAAGGCTTTCTAGTGATTCCATATTAGATCCTTATGAGTTCATGCAGAGTGTGAGGAGAGACTGTGGACTTTAGTCTTAAGGGAGACACATAGAGTTGATTTTATTGGACATCTATTAGAAGCTTTGGCCAAGGCCTAGTGGAGGCCCTATAGAGAGAATAGTTTAGCAAGGTTCGCACTAATGACATAGAGTTAGTTTGTGGATGCTTTCATCACTCAGTTTATTTTTTGAGTGTTTTTTAGGAACTCAGAGCTTAGTTTATTGAATTGTAGTAGGGATCGATGATGGTTTCTAAGTATGAGGCCCATTTACGTAGTTTTTGAGGCATAGGGCCGCTATTATACAAATAGATGCTGGAGGGTTTGACTCTTTGTCGCTAGGTTGAGACCAGAGTTACACGCAGATGTTGAGTTATTACTTTCTTAGGGAAGTCCATTATTATCAGTGGTTGATCATTCCCATAACATGGAGAGGCATCATTGCTTGGCTGGAAGGAGAGGCGACAAAAAGAAGTGTGCCCTGACGATTTTAGTAGATCTTGTTCTTCTAGGGAATGATAGACGTATACCTCAAAATAAGCTGCATCAACTATACCAGGGATAGGCCAGTAGCCGGTTCAGGCGTTCTTACCATCAACCAGTGGCATTCAAAGTAGCCAGCCTTCCAAGTGTATACCTATTAGGGTTCAGGGTTTTGGTGGCCGGGGTAGTACTATTGATAGTTCTAATCGAGGGAGGTTTCATATTTGATTTGAGTGTGGTGAGATGGATCACCATGTTAGAGATTATCCATGGCGCAGGGATATTCTATCAGCAGAGCAGACTGTCGAGCCTCTATAGACAGTATTTCCATTAGCTAGGGTGGTTGGGCAGTGGCCTGAAGTGGTCTTGGTGGGGGGAAATGAGGGTATAGAATAGGAGTTCAATAGGGTGTAGGGCACTGTTATTTTTATGCCACACCAGATAAAGCTCAAGAAGAGACTTCTGATGTGGTAGTTATGAGTATGTTGTTAGTTTATCACCATCCAGCCTTGGTATTTATTTTACCCTATATATTTGTATGTGTCTGTTTATTTTGCACCCCATTTAGGTGTTGGGTGTTAGCCTTTACATGTGCCTGTGAGTGTAGCTACTCCCATAGGTAAGCCTATTATGGTGGATCAGAATCACCGAACGTGTGTTGTGACACTATGGGGGTTGGATACTTGGGCTGATCTTAAGGTTGTGTACATGGTTGATTTTGATGTGATTATTGGAATGGATTGTTTATCCCATCATCATGTGGTCCTGGATTATTTTTCCAAGTCAGTGACCTTATCTATGCCTGGTATGTCTCTGGTGGTATGGCAGGGTACTATTATCCACTCTCTGGTGCTAGTGGTATCTAGTATGCAGGCTGGTAGACTTTTAGAAAGGGATGTTCTACTTACTTAACTTATGTTCATCATATTAGTGTTGATCCTACTTCCCTTGAGTTTGTGCCCATTTTTAGGGAGTTCTTTGATGTTTTCCCTAATGAGTTGCTTGGCCTCCCACCCGAGCATGTTGTTAATTTTTCTATAAAGGTTGAGTCCAGCACTAGTCCTATTTCTATTGTACCTTATCACATGGATCCAGTAGAGCTCCAAAAGATCAGTGTTCAGTTAGAAGATTTGGTTGCACAGGCTATTTTTGCCCTAGTATGTCACCATGGGGCACTCCGGTGCTATTTGTAAAGAAGAAAGATAGGATTATAAGCATGTGTAATAATTATCGATAGTTAAATAAGGTCACCATTAAGAATAAAGATCCATTATGACATATTGATAACCTCTTTGATTAGCTTAAGGGTGTTGCAATGTTCTCAAAGATTAACTTGAGGTCGGGTTATCACCAGTTGAGGATTCAGGTTGGGGATATCCTGAAGACTGCCTTTCGGACCTAGTATAGGCACTATGATTTCTTTGTTATGTGATTTGGGTTGACTAATGCTCCAGCCACAGTTATGGATCTTATGCCAGAGTGTTCAGGTTGTACCTTGATTCTTTTGTGATTGTGTTTATTAACGACATCCTAGTTTACTCATGGAGTCGAGAGAAGCACGAGGAGCATTTGAGAGTTCTACTCCAACTATTAAGGACTGAGCATCCTTATACAAAGTTCTCAAAGTGTGTCTTCTGGTTATATTCTATTACCTTCTTGGGGCATGTTGTATCTCCCGTTGGTATCAGTGTAGATCCTGTGAAGGTTTCAGTCGTACGTGATTGGACTCAACCCACTACTCTCTGTGAGTTACGTAGTTTTTTTTTGTTTAGTGGATAATTTCAGAAGATTCGTGCAGGGGTTTTCATCTATGGCATCTCCTATTGACATATTGGCCCAAAAAAATGTTCTTTTTCGCTGGTTTGAGGACTGTGAGTCTAGCTTTATGAGGCTCAAGGAGTTTCTTACTTAAGCACCAGTCCTGACACCTCCAGTTGAGGGCTAGTTGTGTGTAGTTTATTGTGATTCCACTGGTATTGGGTTAGGTTGTATATTGATGCAGTAGGGCAAAGTTATTGTATATGCCTCATGACAGTTGAAGATTCATATGCGCAACAACCCCACCCATGATTTGGTGTTGGCGGCGGTAGTCTTCGCACTTATGATCTGGAGGCACTACCTCTATGGTGTTCATTATGATGTTTTTACCAATCATCGTAGTTTGTAATATATTCTATGACAGGAGGAGATCAATCTTAGACAGAGGAAATGGATCAATCTCCTAAAGGACTATGACATAAGTATTCTATATCGTCCAGGCAAGCGAAGATGGTTACAGACACCTTAAGTCATAAGGCGGTTAGTATGGGTAGTTTGGCTTCTATCTCAGCTTCAGAGAAGCCGTTAGACTTAGACATTTAGTCATTAGCTAACATTTGGTCCGATTGGACATATCTTATCTGAGTTGGGTCCTCGTTCATTTTGATACTAAACTTACTCTATTCGATTAGATTCGACAGTGACAGTATGAGGACAGATGCTTAGTTCATATCCAAGAGTTGGTTCTGAGGGTGATTACAGCGGTGCATCAGTAGACCCTAACAGGATATTATGAAAGGGCAGCTGCATTTGTGTTCCTAGAGTGGATGATTTGATAAAGTATATTCTTTGTGAGGCCCACTATACCAGGTACTCCATACATTCGGGCATCGTAAAGATGTGTAGAGATTTGACAAAACACTATTAGTTTTGTCATCTAATATAAAATATTAACGATTTTTAATCTCGATGCTTGATCTATCAGTAAGTGAAGTTCGAGCATCACAAACCTAGGGGTGTGTTACAACGACTCCATTTCCCTAAGTGGAAGTGGGAGAGAGTTACTATAGACTTTGTTTTGGGACTCCCTCGTACTTCTAGAGGAAACAGTTGTATATGGTTCATCATGGATCGATTGATCAAATCTGCTCACTTTTACCCACTTCATCATCATGGGGTGCTGAGATACTTGATGCCTTGTATGTTCGGAAGGTTCTTCACCTACATGGGATGCTAGTTTCTATCATATCAGACTAGGGTACATAATTCTGGAAGACAGTGTAGTGTGAGATGGGTACCAAGGTAGCTTTGAGAACAACCTTTCACCCATAGATAGATAGACAGTCTGAGCTGATTATTCAGGTACTCTGGGATATGTTTGTGGCTTGTGTTTTTATTTATGGGGTAGCTAGGATTAGCACTTTGCTTTAGTAGAGTTTCCATAAAACAATAATTACCATTCAAGCATTTAGATTGCACAATTTAAGGCCTTGTATGGTACGAGTTGCAGATCGCCAATCAGTTGGTACAGTAGTGTTGATATTTAGCTTTAGACTTATCACTTGATATCTTTCAAAAGTAAGTCAAGTGAGCATGCCTTAGAACTAGTGTATTCAAGTCACCTAAATTCAAGATACCATAAAAAGAGTTTGGGTGATTCGGGATAGACTACGGATAGCATAGAGTTGTCAGAAGAGTTATGTCAAACGTTTTCAAACTCTGGATTTCAGTGTCAGTGATATGGAATTTTTACCAGTTTCACCCAGGAAGGGTGTTATGAGATTTGGATGTACGGGAAAGCTTAGCCCTAGTTTTATCGAACCATATGAAATCATAAAGAGGATTGATGGAGTTTCCTATAAGTTAGCCTTACCTCCAGAGTTAGTCGTTGTACATCCGATTTTTTATATGTATATGTTTTGTCGTTATATACTAGATCCCTTCCATGTACTTCATTCTGATTCAGTTTAGGTGGATGACCGATTGGCATATATTGAGCAGTCGGAGGCCATTGTTGGTAGAGATATGAGATGGCTTAGGTCCAGAGATATTTCAGTGATGAGGGTTCACTGGACTCACTGTCTAGTTGAGGAGGCCACCCGGGGGACAGATGGATATGCGATCCCAGTAACCTTATTTGTTTGACTCTATAAGTACCCCTCTTTTTTCCTTGACTTTCACGAATGAAAGTTCCTATAGAAGGGAATGTGGTAATGACCCTCAAGATTGTTTAATGTGTTTGAGTCTCTCTTGTACTTAGAGAGTCTCTGTAAATGCCCCAAGTAATTTACAACTTGCTGGGATTGATAGATTAGGGCCTTCGAAGTTGAGATTGTATAACTCCTTTTTAATTATAGCTTCTTCGGGGCTTACTTAGTCATATGATCCCGAATGCGTTTTTCACCCTTCTATTAAGTCGAATACCAATTACATAAAGATTTCATATATACAGTGCTGAAATTGTATCCCATTTCCATTTCGAGCCTCAAGTATTAAAATTTCGGCTGGCTGAGAGCCGAAGCATCAAGACCGTGTGGGTTTTGATAGCAGTAGTGTAGCCCAGGACCCTATCTCGTCATGGTCTTGGGGAGGTGGGACGTGATCGCAAAGACTATGGTGGTTGGGGGTCGCGATTGCGAAGGCCACCTGGTAGGCCTATATATATCTTCGTTGTTCCAATTTCTTGAAGAAAGTTCAGAGTATCTCTCTTGTTTCTAGAGCCAAATTAGAGTTTTAATAGGTTTTCTTGAGTTTTTACTTAGTGAAATCATATCTAGGTGGTTGTACAATCGTTTCTACCTAGTAATTCAATGTTTCCACTATTGATGTTTCCCTATTGTATAAAGTTTTAAGGGCTTATATATTTAGATTCTACCATAGATTTAAACCCTATTTTGTACAATGTGATACATGAGTTGTGCTCTATGTATTGATATAAATATCTCCTTATTTCGAGCTATTTGGGTGTACGGACCCAATTTTAGATTGAATTTTGATGTTCTTATTCATATAGAAATATGGATCTTGATCTACTCATATTGACATATGGGTTATGTTTTTCTAGCCTCACGTGATTCCAAGCTTTGTACATGATATTTGGACATTAAGGCACACTTCTCGAGGATATCATCGAATTCCATATTAGGTACGATCTACTTTCTTCAGACAGGTTATTAATATTGTATATGTATAGTAAAGCGCAAGCTCGGGACTGTTATGACTAGTCGGGCTATTCAGCCTATGGCTCATTTAGATGGTTTGTAGCTTAACTACCTACCTTGGGGCTATTCTCCCTATCCGCGTGTCTCACGCTGACTTTGGACAATAATGTGATTGGGGGAGGAGTAACACCTTTGATGCATATTATTATATATTGACTCTGAACTGTTGTGAGGCCGGTATTATACTAGGGATTAGATCTTTGTAGCTATCCCTCGATGTAAATTGGTGGACTTAGAGATGATGCAGGTAGGCTGATTATTTTGCATTCTACTTGTAATATTATGTGTTGTTATGCGATATAGTTAGCTGCCTTGTGTGATGACCTTGTACTTTAGCCTAGTGCGGGTATGCCATAGGGTTAGCTACCTTATGTGATAACATTGTACCTAGAAAGATGTAGTTGTTTGAGGCAGTTAACAATTTTGCGTGTCGATATTTTTCACTAGCCTTGTACGAGCCTAAGAGTTAGTTGTATGTGGACTGGCATTTGGTAACTTCGTGTGTTTCCCTATATGGTTGTTTACTTGTCCCTTAATAGGCTCCCTTTTAGGCAGCTGTGGCATCTGGTATGTGGTTACTCATGACTTAGGGTCATGGGTGGGGCTAGCGGAGGTTATATCTCATGGATAGGGCTTGGCATCCATCCTACTTGTTCCAGTTAGCAACCTTAGACTAGTTTAGCCCATTAGTTGATTCTGTGTTACCATCATGTTTTAAATATTTTAAAAGGTAACAATATTTTGACAGAATAATTACAGGAAACTGATTTCTTACATATATTTGTACTTTCCACGACTATGTTCACCAGCAATATGGAGCTATTTTCTCACTAGCACCCGATTTTCTTGAGACTGACTACATGGTGATAGGTGGGTCTTATTGAGATTTTGATTCGTCCCTATATGGTTCTAGTTAAGTTTCACTAAGAAATGATATACGGGATGAGCCCGAGTGTTGGCCTTTTGTCTTTGATGGCTATGGAATTGGATGCCTTTTAATGTGGAATTTTATACGTAAGTTGGATCCCTCCATGGACTCTCTGACCTGAAGCGCCATTCCCGGGGAATGTTGTGTGGCCGATTGAGGGGTATACAGGGGTAGGTTGGGTAAGTATATAGGGAAGCTTCTGTAGGTCTACTCCTGGCTGAGTCTTGTACCTGGGAGGTTGCGTACTGGCACTGTTATCATATCAGCACCCCCATGTACTACATCCTTTTGAGTTTGGTTGTACTCTTTATGGCTTAAGGAGGAAGTACCTGTTGAGTTTCTTAGTTATTTCAGTGTACCTATTGGTAGTATGGGATGTCGGCTGGGTTTTTTTGTTAGTAGACTGTGGTTGTTCCTTCTATCCTTGATTTGTACCATTTGTGCACCTATTGTTGTTGTTGCTAGTTAACTGGTTGTTGCTTTCACACTTCCTTATGGTCTTTCTTTGTGCTGATCATGTTGGAGATTGAGGCATGTGTCACGTGTGGTCACGATCTGCCTGCAGCTAAGTCTGTGTGTTGCACCCTGTTAGTTAATCCTTTGTAATTATATCTAGTATCGTACCCATTGATAGCTAATATTTAACTGCACTTATTAGCTATTTTTGTAGTTAGCTGATTGCGATTATTCAATATATGTCCCTCTACTATTTGTAGTGGATCCTCTTTACTGTTCCTATGCTTGATTTTTCCTCGTTGGCCTATAATGCCTATGTGATACCCGTTGTTTTCGTACTCATTCTATACTTCCGCATCTTTCCCTAATGTAGGTACTAGTGGGAGTCATCTAGACGTACGCGATTAGGCGCGCTAGCTTGTGTGATTTTAGGAGATTCGGTGAGCATTTGGCATCCTTGCTGATCAGTTTTCCTTCCAGTATCAGAGTTATCCTATTTGGATCTTGAATAGATATTGTATAGTTTTTCCCCATCGTGGGTTGTATTTTGTACTGTTGTATATATTTTCTCTACAACCATGATACGGTGTTTTGTGGATTTATGTTTAATTATGTGTCTTTCGTGTCCTAGTTGTACTTCTCCTCTTCATCTTCGTCTATTTATTTCTTTGGGTGGTTGCTACTGGCTCACCGTTGCATGCTTTGAGATAGGATAAGGCTTGTCTGTAGGTGAGATATAGATGCCATACAACTCCATTTTCGAGTTGTGATACAAATAAAAGTCATCATAAAAACATGGATAGAATATCCAGGAATGTTAAAAGGAAAAGAAGAAAAAAGTTGAAGAAGAGAGATAAAGTTATTCAAAATGACTAGAAGGATGTTATTGTTCAAATTCTAACAAGAAGGAATGCACAATTTCAACTAGGGACCGCAAAGAGAATAAGAAGAAAATACTAAAAATAAAAATAAAAAGGGACAAAATTTCACTCCCTTTACTGGACCAGTTTCAAAAGTTCTGCAACACATAAGACCTAACAAAGGATACAAGTAACATCTCCCAGTTCTAGCAAAAAATAAAGACAGATGCTACGAAAAATGGGCTTATTGATGCTAACTACTCTAAAATAAGAAGAAATAATACAGAATAGAAGAAAAGCCCTAAGAAGTTTAAGTGATGCTCTGGACAATGATCAAGATAACTCAAATATTTTCTTCATGGCTATTGAAGAAACAAATAATGTAAGATCTATAAACTTCTAGTCATTTTAAAAATTTATGACATCAAGCTATCTTTGATCTAAACCATGTATACAATGATTCCAACAACTTTCGAAAGGATAAAAGGGATTCATAAATTAAGCTTGAAGAACCTATTTCTAAAATAATTCTTCCTAAATAAGAAGTCCACAAACTCAGCGATGAGATAAAGGACATTACTTGTAAAATATCCTCCAGATCAAATTTACCTACCCATTTTACCAAAAGGAAAAATAAAGCACTATAATCTTAATACTTTCAAAAATATTTTCTGCAATAATCAGTCTTCCTACTTTGGAAGAAAAAGGATTATCAATGCTTTTCCTCACAAATGCTTTTACTGTGGAATTATTGGTCACAAATCCTTTAACAATAAATGTCATTATACCTTTGTGATTGTGTCTAGAAACCAAAAAATAGAATAAATGACACTACCAAAAAGGACTCAAGAATACTTGGGTACCCAAAAGAATATAGTCTTTGTTATATGGCAGGAACATCTGAAACTAGAAGGAACAATCAATAGTATTTCGCGGAATCTTTCCTAATGTGTTCACGGATTGAAGTAAAACTGTTGAAGTATTAACTAAAATGTTAACGAAATATGTTGAGAAGTATGTATGACTTTTAAGGACTTATATGGAAGATATCTTCTAGAAGAAGAAGATAAAAGTGCCGGCATCTATTTTTTCTCATATGATGTGCATTTTATTTTATGACACAAGATTACTGAGATAAATAAAGAAAAGAAAGTTCTCGTCACTACAAAAAAGTTATCACAATCATCACTATCTCTACTGAGAAAAAATCCATTAAATTAGTCAACTAATGAAAAAATTAAGTCAACTGTTCAAATGAGTAAACTTTTTTCAATCATAGAAGAAAGGGTAAATAAAGTCTTGATTGTGCAAAAATTCTTTCAAATTCCATCAATTGGATGGACATTGTAATGGCCCTCATGGTCATTTATGATAAATACACGTCTTCTGCATCTTAGAGAATTTCAGCAGTTCCCTAAGTCATTTATGACTTGCTGGGACCGACAGTTCGGATCCCTGGCGACTCAGTTGAGAAATATCTCAAATTCCCTATTTAGAGCCTAAAGTTAAGTATTCGTTGACCAAAGTAAACTTTCCTTCAAGACGACCTCAGAATTATATTCCGACAATACCATTAGCTCCAGAATGTCAAACAAAGTCAATATTGACCTTAAGTTTTTGTTTTGGAGGTTTCGTTTGCAAGTTTTTAATTTGTGGAAATTGTTTAAGTTTTAGCCTAAAAGTGGAGTTTGTGTGGAAACTCAATGTTCGAAGTGTCGGATTGGAATTCT
>JBDJHY010175213.1:0-12230 GCA_039654485.1 Withania somnifera
ATTTGCATTAATTTCTTATTTATATTACTTCTTAGTTGTTATTATTAGTTAATTGATACTTCATATCATGTGGAATAGTATTCCTTAGATTATATTTATTCATTCATTCTTTCCTTAAGGTTACCGGTATACAGTTCATGTTCTCCTCTTGTCTTCTTTTGACACCTGTTCATTGTATTATTATTCACATATACTGTTGCATGAATTCGGGGTATGTTTTCCTTCATTTCCTAAGATAATGTTATGTGATTAGCTAGCATACATGTTTACTTGTACTTGATTCTTATTTGAGTAGCTAGCTGCCCTTGTAGTACTATTTGCTTCTATGATCCCATTTATAGTATTCTGTTATTTATTGCTTTTATTATTGCTATGTGCTCAGTGGTCCCTCAAAGCCTACTGGGTACGGGTTGCTTTGGCAGCTTATACTCAAATTACACTTGCATATGTGCAGATCCAAGCACAGGTTCCCAACTGTGACTATAGTTCGTTGTTCATGCAGATTATATTAATTTCCAGGGATTCTGGGTGAGCTTGGCATCTGGCTTTTCCTGCTTCTCTTTGGTATTATTATTTCTATTTGATCTTTATGTATTTTTGTGTTATACAGTTGTTTTAGACTTTTTGATTCCTTGTTTTGTACTTAGTGGTTCATACTATACTGATATCGGGTTTTGGCATTTATGTTGACTCTATTATTTCCGCTTTATTCACTTATACACTATTCTTTTAAAATTGTTTTGATATAGTAGTCATCTTCTTTAGCTACAGACAATGGGGTTGGTTCTCCTACTGGTGGGATAGTAGGTGCCATCATGATCAGTGAAATTGAGTCGTGATAAATTGGTATTAGACCCTAGGTTCCTCAATATCAGTATATAGAGCCAATGCCTAGTAGAGTCCTACGGATCAGTGCGGAGACACCCGTTGCTTATCTTTAAGAGGCTATGGTGGCATTTAGGAAATAATTTCTCCTTATTGACTCCAATCCGTGCGCTCCTTCTTTAGATGCTTCCCCTAAAAACTTATTTGTTCACATTCATTTTAGAAAATACATTTGAAGTCTTCATCAAACAAAGGCGAGCATTCCACACCATTAGCAAGGACTCGTATGAGGGGTAAAGGTTTAGTACGAGACAGTAGTAGAGGATGTGCTAGGTTAATTGAGATAGCTAGAGCCCAGGATGTGAGCAGAGGGTAAGTTCTGGTCACACACCAATGGCTGTCAGATATCCCGTTACAGCATACAATGGACTTAACCTCAGCTTCGGTGTCGATTGGACTTTTAATGATACCTGTTTTGCATATTTTTTTGTGTGAGATTTCGGGCGTAATTAGGGGTAGACCACCAGTTGAAGTACTTCCTATTAAGGTTAATGGTCCGCCGGGGCAGAGAAAGTTTAGGCGTCTACACTAGGGTAGATATCTGTTGTTGAGTATGAGGTTAGTTTTTTATAAGATGGTTTGGCATACTGCCTTAGTTTTCCCTACTGATAGAGATAGAGCTCAGAGATCTGCGGATGGTTTGATTTTACTGCTTCGGCTAGCAGTGGAGCCCTTGATAAGGGATGGTCATTTTTTTGCTCAAGTGTTGGCCCATGTTATGTTTATGGAAGGATTATATAGGGAGGCCTATGGAATGAGTGGTCGTGGTGTTGGGTCTTCTAACCATGGTGGCCAGTCGAATGTTGGTCGTAATTCTCGTAAGAGTAAGCTAGAAGGATTGTGTTTTAGGTGGGCATCATGGGTCATTTAGGTAGATCTTTCCCCCAACGAGGTAGTCTTTACCCTGATTTGTATCTTGTTTAATCAGATGGCGCTAGTGATACCTTTTTGAGGAATTCAGTTCAACCAGTGTTGTCTATAACTCATACTTTATCACCACCAATTCAAGTGACACCACCAGTAATTCAGATCGCACCATAAATTTCAATTGAGGTTCAGTTGGAGGTTAGGATTTAGAGTTTCGAACAGACTGCAGGTGGTATTCCTACTGTGGCTTTAAGTCGGGGTGGTCCAAATATTTTGCCAAAGGATTTTTTGGCAGCGTACGCAATTGGAGTTATGCTTGGAGTGTGATAGCTCTAGTCATCCTGCTAGGGTTTTCCCTCAAGTCTCGATGTGCTATGATTATGGAGTAATAGGTCACATTGGTAGGGAGTGCCCCCAGCAAGGGGTGATTCTATCTTCAGTTAGGTTGCACCTAAATTAGTGTTTCCACTAGTTATGGGTGTTCATTGTGGAAGGGTGGATTCCCCAGGTAATGCTCGACGTGGTGAGACTGGTTGTTTGGTTCAGTATCTGGTAACTCGTGGACTGGTTATGCCTGATCTTATGCTGACTTCAGCAAGCAGAGGCGAAGATCTCAGGTTTGATATTACATCTATTATATGGTTTGGATATTACATCTATTATATGGTTTGTCTTTCATTTGATTGATTTTTATAGGTCTTTTATCTTAGTAACTCTTTGCTCTTCCATGGTTATTCTTTCTGCCTATCAATCTATTTTATTTTTCCCTATGTGTTGATCTTGGCTAATACTCCATGGATGGATAGCTATTTCTTTTCACCTTATAACTGCATTTTTTAGTAGTGGATTGGGTTGCTAGACCTGATTAGATAGCTGACTGAGAGGGTTGAGCTTATTATAGCATGTTAATGCTAGGCCTGATTTTGTTCCATTGAGGTGGTTCATTGATAGATGAGTTATTTCGTGGTTAGTAGTATTGTATTTTCTGGTATGGGTAGGTTACCATTGTTCTCTATATAGTTCTCGGTAGTTGCGCCAAGATCGCGGTCTTGGCCATGCCTATTAGATCTTTGGCTACATGGTTAGTTTTTGGAAGCCACCAAGAGTTGTGTTTCAGTACCACTCGTGATACTAGAGATAGCTTGTATCCATTCACGGCATTAGGGTTGATGTTCTGGTCATTTAGTATTGGCATTGTATTCTGGTGGTTGCTCAAATTGACCTTCCTGAGCACCCACTTGACCATGAGTTGTTTCCGCTTGTCGATCTTGAGCCGCGTCTTGATTATTTTCCCAACCTCTTCGATAGTTGTATTGGCAGGTGAGTTTCCTAGGTTTGGGGAGTTTTTTATTTGAGGTATTGATGCAGGGTTTTGATAAATAGTGTATCGGTGTGTACTTCTTGTAAATGGGTTTCTTTCTTAGTAGTGAATGGGTAGTGTGGTTCCTAAGTTAGACTGTTTGGTGATATAAGTTTTTGTGGTAGATTTTATATTAAACTCTATTGTTGTAGTTCCTCAATAGTGTGATGGTTGTAGCTAATTCTAGTATTAGCAGGCGACTGGTTGCCTTGTGATTTTTGGGATTGTTTTATTATTGTGCTGGTGCTTTATCTCTGGAAACATTGGTATAGGGAGTTCTTCTACTTAAAATATCAATATATTCTTACCCTTGGAAATTTTTCCTCGTGGGAAGTTGGTTTTCCACCATAGGCTTGGGGTCAATGCATCGATTTATAAGGGTTCATTCTAGGTTTGGTATTGTGGTGATGCTTAAATAGTAGTTAGTTGTGTAGGATTCGCTAAGGTAGCCTGAATCAGGTGCAGATATAGGTGCGCTAGGAATTGGTTATGTTTTGATGTGGTATATTGATGCTTCTATTAGTGCATACTGACCGTACTTGACTTACGAGTTACTATAGTAGGGGTAGAAAGAAAGGTTTTGGTGTGTTGTGTTTTGGGTGACATGTGCAAGGTGTTTAGCTCATATTTGTAGAAGTTAGTTTTTGGTGATGATTGCGTTTTCTTTGAGTTAGCTTGTCGTCGTGGTTTCTTGATAGTCTGGATTAGAGAGATGATTCTTTGAGTTAAGTAAAATATTAATTAAAAGATGTGCATAGGCTATCTCATAGGCAGGTTCGTGCATTCTGTTAGAACCTGAGTTGTGTTTGAGATGGAGTGGAAGAGGTTCTGGGTTGATTGTTATCCTTGGCTTCCGGTGCATCTCAGTATAGACTAGAAAGGTAGGAGGTGTTTGAGTTTGTTAGGTTATGATGGGAAATATTTCTGGATAATGGATTGTGGAGTTGTTATCCTTTTATATGGTATGTCAGAGTCATGATAGTTGGTAGGTTCATAGATTTGATTTCTGGGAATTGACGCGACAAGGATGTAATGTTTAGTATCTCGTGGAATCACTTATTGTGAGCTCTACCGCTGTCATGTGTGTAATTTTACTATAACGTGGTTTAGCGGACTGTTATTGCACATTGAGACTTGGTAGAGTAGTTGTAGTGGTTGAAGTTGTTGCTTATTTGTAGTGAGTGCTAGTAGTTGCAGTTTCGTTGCTTCGAAGGTGATTATGTGTGTTTGACTTAACATCTACGCTCCATCAGAGTAGTTTCCCCCATAGTTTGAGTATAGCGTAGCTGTTTTTCATGATAATTTGTTTGGTGGTACTTAGTTATAGTCATTATGATATCATGGAGAGTTGGGGTCTCATTGGATATGGCATCATAGTGGGTGTTACGTAAGTGTTCGGTATGTGTAGCTTGAGTTGGTTTATAGGAGTGTGGATCTTCAAAAGTAGCACTTAGATGGTTCTGGCTATGTTACTTATTGGGGTTCATGAGAAGTTGGGAAGATTTTTGTACTCAAGAACACATAGATTGGATCTATTCTTTAGCCTTCATGTGGAAGTTCTCTCAGTTTCGACTCCTGCAATGTGATGGTGTGTTGTTGGTAAGCATTGGGGTGTTTATCAAAATAGTGATTATGTTTGGCCATGGTTTTTATTGTGAGGTAGGTTGTGGTCGTTTCAGGGGGATTTGGTTGAAATTATTGGTATTTGTTCTTCTATGGGATGGTGGTTAACTTATACACATGGTTTACGGATGGTGTAGTTGTCGTAGATGCTTATGCTGAGGTTTTGTCTCCTAGTTGGAGTCTCTCTTTATGCATCTCCATTATGGTTTGACTTTCGAGGATGAAAGTCCTTTTAGTAGGGGACGTTGTAATGACCCTCATGCTCATTTATGATATATAAACAATGTTTTGCATTCTAGAACATTTCAGTAGTTGCCCTAAGTCATCTATGACTTGCTGGGACTGATAGTTCAGATCTCTGGCAACTCAGTTGAGAAATATCTCAAATTGCCTATTTTAGATACCAAACTAAGTACTCGCTGAACAAAGACAACTTTCCTTCAAGAATATCTCAAAATTAAATTTCGACAGTTACGTTATCTACGGAATGCCAAACAAAGTTACTATTGACCTTAAGTTTGAGTTTCGGAGTTTTCGTTTGCAATTTATGCCAATTTATGGATTTTAGTTATGTTTAAGGCCTAAAGTGGAGATTGGGTGGTGTTTTGGTTATCCAAGTGTTGGATAGAAATTTTGATGTTTCCACCAACTCCAGAATGGTGAATTTAGGCTAGTTTGACCCTTGGTATGCTTCCCAAGGTGTTCGTGCTCGATTTGAGTTATTATGTAGAGAGTTTGAAATTTCCCAATTTTGGTTAAGTCTTGATAGGGGGTCAATTCCTCTCAAATGACCTCCGATATCAATTTTTTCAGTTTCCTTGAGTCCACAATACATAAAACACATATTTGATTTGTCAAAATTGGACTCTGTTTCATTTTCGAAACCCCGATGAAAGTTCAAAATAATTATTTTTTTCTGGTGCAGCTTTGACCGATTTATTGACCATGACCTATAAATCGGCCAAAATTTCGAGAAAGCGAAATGTCTGATAAATCGGACCTAGTGTCCGATAAATAATATCGATTTATCGACACTTTTTGTACGATAAAGTAACACCTGGGGGCTTTTTATGCAGTTTTTACCCATTTTTGAGGTATTATTTTCCAAATTTTCCCCTCATTTTCTATAAACAATTGGTGCGATTTGTCTTGGAAATTCTCCCAAAGTTCATAGAAAGTTCCTTGAAGAATTTGAACATCATCCTCACCTTCAGTAAGTGATTTTATCTGTTAAATTTCATTAAAATTAGCGTTCTTCCTCCACTAATTCCCTAGTATGAACTCTTGATTCATTTAAATATATTTGAAGTTACATAGTAATTCTTGTATCCTTAGGGTAATTTATCATTGTAGTAATGTTTAATTTTCTGAATTCAATGTATAAATTCCTAAAGTTCAATTATTTAGCTCTTTTTACACTCAATTTTCTACGGGTTGTTCAAGCATCTTCCCTTACTCGAATTGTGCTAAATTTTTGAGCACGGGTACCTAATAAAGTTGGGAATCCTGTGGCTATATTTATTTTCCATTCTAGAGAGCTGGTCTCGCAAGCTCAATTTAGGTCCGATTTTAGGCCCAGTCCAGAACTTAGAATAAATATACCATTAGACTTGTATTAACATACAAAAAATATTGATGCAAGTTTCAGAGCATTTGGAAATCGTTTGACAATAGTTAGAGTAAGATTTGTGATATAGTATTTTATCGTCGAACGACAGGTAGGCTCCGTGGGGCTATCTTTGGGCTTATAGCGTTAATAATTGTACTAAATAGAATCCATGGTTTGGGTAGCTAAGTGGATAAGTTAATAAATTAGAATATTTCATAATAATATAAGTAAATGACATTTTTAACGATTTTGGACTCAAAATTGTATAGAGCATCCCATAAATGTTATTTTTACTTGTTTTAGTCCAGGCTTTACATCCTGGCACGGGTAAATATCATTTGACTAATAATTGTTAAGACTTGATACGAATTCCATTCAGCAGTGAGTACAACTGCTAAGACTTGAGTCCATCGTCATACATCAGTAAGTACAACTTTTTGACACTATGGCACTACTAGTTATAGAAACTTGATGATACCCGATCCATTTAGGATATTGGTGATACAGTATATTGAAATGTTGTTTGTCTTGACTTGCCGAGTACGACTTGATAAGACTATTGGTACTAGTACAGGGATGGTTCTCCTACTGATGGGATAGTAGATGTCATCATGATCTACGAAATTGAGTCGTGACAAACCTTTTAAGTCTTTGTTTGGTAGGAGGTGTAGATCTCCGATTGGTTGGATTAAGACTTCTAAGGATATACCATAGAGTACATATTTGTTGTGAGATTCCATAGATAGAGTCATATTGTTTCCTGCTTAATTACTTTCTACCAGAGTAGGAAGAAGAGTTATGCTGATAAAAGAGTTAGGCGATTGGAGTTCATAGAAGGAGATAGAGTATGGTTAAAGGTGTCATACATGAAGGGGTGATGAGATTCAGGATGAAAGGAAAGTTAAGTCCTCGTTTTATTGATACTTTGAGATTCTATAGCAGAAGAGAGATGTGGATTACAAGTTAGCTTGCCACCTGTCTTGTCCATGATGAATTCGGTGGTTCATGTTTCTATGCTTCATTGATATATGCGTGATGAGTCCTACATGCTTCAGTGCGATTCCTTGAGTTTGGACCCAAACTTATCATTTGAGGAGGAGCCAGTTGCTATTCTTGATAGATAAGTTCAGAGACTTCGAACCAAACAGATACATGTTGTGATTGTCCAGTGAACACACGACCAATCAAGATCGAGTTTGATATACATAGACATTATCCTCAGTTATTTGACCATTTAGGTACTTATTCTTTCTTATGTTGGGACGAATATAGTTTATAGTGGTGGATGTTGTAATGACCCTAATGGTCATTTTTGCATTTTCTAAGTATTTTGACTTAGTCTCATTGTAGTAAACTAAGAATGTCTCCATGTTTGGTTCGGGTGAGGGATGTGATTTGAGGTAAAAGATTGAGAATTTTGAGTTTTGGAGCTTTTAAGTTCAAAGAGGAACTATATGGGTCAAAAAGAGATCTAGACCTCTCTTCAAAAATTTATCAGTTCCATCAGCTCTGGAATGTCGAGTTTTCTCTAGTTACACTCTTGTTTACTATATTAGACCTTGTGTGGTGAGTTTGAACATTTGGATGGGATAAAGTTAATGTTCAAAGTGAACTGATTAACTTGGGTCAATATTTGGTCTTAGAGCGCTCAAATTGAAAATTCACTGATTCTGTTAGATTTGGGTGGTGGAACTAGGTCTAGAGTAAGGTCTTTTATATTTTTCATGACCCCATGGGTATTTTGGTATTTTTAGTTTAAAATGGGCCCTTAATGAGTATCAGATCAAGAAGATCTCGTACGTACGATTGATGGTTTCTTTGATTTTAAAACATTGAAAATAGTATGCCTGGATATGTGGTTTGTTTTCACGGGATTCCAAATGAATCTCGAGTGTTCATTCAGAGTTTTTGTTGTTGTTGGGAATTGTTGTTAGTGTTATTTTTTTTCCATCCATTAAGTTTCCATTACTATAGAATGGCTCCTGCCGCGAGCGCGGAGACCTGATCTACTTTGAATCTCTATAGTGTGGTGTATCGGATGCGATCACGTAGGGAATTTAACCTAGGCATCTCAATCGCGTGGTGGAGTCCGTGATAACGATGAGGTCCCTATTCACCTTGGAATTTTTAAAACAGAAGTATAACGCTTTTTAACTCATTTTTCCCATTCAAAACCTCCCATAACCCTATTTTGGCAAGGTATAATCAAAGTTTTTGAAAATAATCAATTGGGTAAGTTTTATAAAACTATTTCTATCGATTCTAAGTCACTTTAACATGATTTCACATAGAAATTTCATGGTTTTGAGGCCTAAAATAATGAGTTAAATGTTGAACAGGAAAATGATGCAAAATTTTTATTTTATCAACAAAACAGAATGGATTTTTTATGAAGCTTAATATTTATCATCCCTTCGTATTGAGTTACATTATTTTACAATCAATATTTGAAACTGACTCTATGGGCCCAGAGTCAATTTTTTATAAAAAACTTGATTATTTGGTTTTGAGTGTTGATTAGTGTATATTTCCTGTATTTTTATTATGGGTGGCTAGATTCTGCTTGATTGAAGGCTATTCATATGGAAAAGACACTTGAGTAGCTATATTCTTCAAAATTAAGACAAGTTGAGGTTTAATATCTATCTATAAATTGCTAACAATTGCTTGCTAATGGTTTTATGATTTGGGATTGTAAGAATGGTGGGAAAAAATTATCTATCATGTCGATTCTTAAAAGTGAATAAGTGGGGAAAATTTTATTAATACTTGATGATTTATTGAACCATGATCTTACTTGTATCATAGTGTAAGTTGTTGATTCGAAACATGTTTTTGGAAATGAATACTTGAATAAGTTTTGAGGTCAAATTATACACTTTTTGAAGAACAAGTTCACGATAAATAAAAAATAATATTGATATTGAAAATGTTGATGCCCTAGAGGCTAAATTGAAATGGAGAGTCTATACTTGATAGAAATTGTCCAAGAAGGATATATATGTTGAAGTGGAATCTCAGCTTGTGATACTTTATATGATGGAATTGTGATGATTATTCACGAAGAAATTCAGTTATGAATCTTGAAATATACCTTGATGAGATCGTCGTACTTGTTGATCTTGATTTGGTTGGCCATAGAGCCTTGATGGAGATTTAGGTAAGACACAGAATGGGGCATTACTAGGTTTCTATAATGAGATAGTTTAATTATATTGTGAACAAAACATAGTCGACGCTCTGATCGGGTGCCTATGTTATTGAAAATACGCAGTCGAGGCCCTGACCGGGTGTCTATATATCTATATTCGAAAGGTATAGCTGAGACCCTTACTAGATACCTGATTATGATGATTGAGGCTGGATATTATCGAGGAACTGGGAAATACCATTTATGATGAGTATTTTAAGGGCTTGAAGTCCCTATTGATGACTTTGGCTATTGCTGGGTTTGGACTTTTGTGACTCTTTATTCCAATTATACGATTTGTTGAGTTGACTATTTGATCATATTTGTTGTATTTTTTGTAAACTGTTGTTGGGTTGTTGTATATAATTACTTGTAAGTTGTAGTACTATTGGAGGAACGGTTAGGAGATTAGGGGGCTTTTTTTCTTTTAATAGTTAGCTAGCTGAGGACGCTGTTGAGTATCATTGTTCTAGTACTCACTCATAATATTCTGCACTATTATGTAGATACCGAGCCTCAAATTTGTGGTTTTCCCTTCTCTCATCCATCCAATAGATTCTAAGGATCTAGAGGTAGTTGCTCATTTTTTTTATCAATTGTTGTAGATGTCCTTATTTTTTATTATTTTATAGTGTCTTTAATTTGTAAATATTATGTACAGATACTTAAACTCCAGTTATTTATATTCCATAGTGTCTTGTGATTGTGACACCTGTTCTTGGGTAGAAGTTACATATATATGTTATCAAATTGACTACATATATATGTTATCAAATTGACTTCCGTATTTAGATGTCTATTTGGTCTAATTTCCACTTTTACCTATTCTAATTTAATTCGGTGGACCTATCAGGATTGGGGAGGCAGGTGCCATCACATCTGGTTTTTAGGGCATGACAGTAACAATTGACCAACCAATACTCTCTCAACTATATATTTTGGATTTTATTTTTGATGATTTTGAATTTTTATATGCGTTGGTAAATTATATATGAATATCAACTGTATAATTTGAATTGTATTTTGACATTTTTGAGTTTTTATAGACATTGTTAAAATTGTATATGAATATCAATTGTATCATTTGAATTGTAATTTTTGTACACCTTTTTTTATCTATTTTTATAATTAGCAAAATTATGAGTATGATCACCCTAATTATTTTGAGTTTATGACTATTTATGAAAGTTTTCTTATGATTTTTCATTTTTCCCGTATATTTGTTCTCTTTTTTCCTTTTTATGACGATTTTATCTTTATTTTTCTGGATCAATTACTTTATTTATCCATTACAATAAAAAAATGAATTAATTCTTAAAAATATAATTTTAAAGATATGAATCCAAAAAAGTTAGAAGACTGAATTTCCAAAATATTAATTACATAAAATTTATTTAAAATATTTATTAAAATTTATTAAATTTTGACATTAGACCTTCAATTGTATTGTGTCACTCTATGGCCAATAGGTTCTGTGACATCTATACCATTGTTGAAATATAATCATATAGTCATCCAAAAATAAAAAGAATGAGAGAATAAAGAAAGCGATTCTTAAAGTGATAATGTAGGACAATTGATAGGTTGTAGCTATAGAACTCAGAAGATAGATTGTACAATTTATACAAAATTAATGAACAAGTATCTTAGGAAACTTACACAGATCACAATCCTTTGGACTCTAATTACATCTCATCATGTATATGTTTCAGAAATTACATCAGATTTCACTTTTCTAAGTGCACTGAAGTATCTGTGATACTTTCAATTGTCAATTATGTGTGATACTTTTGAGGATACACTTTAATATATTGAAAACTTGTTTATATATGTAGTATTTTTGATATTGAATCACAGATACACTCCAATGCACAACAAATACCTAGAGATCATCTGTAATGACCCTGGGGTCACTTTTGTATTTCTGCAATTTTTCTATGTTTAGGTCATTCTTGTAGCTACCCAAGTCATTTTTCACATACTGGGATCGGTAGTCTGGTTCCATGGCAGTTTAATAGCTGATTCCCTTTTAATTATTTTTACTTTGGGCCTTTCTCATCCTAAACGATCTCGTATCACTGTTTCTTCAGTTTCGTTGAGTTCAGAATATTGATTTCATGAAATTTGCATTTATGGTTTGTTGAAATCGGACTCAGTTTCCATTCCATGCCATTTTGGAACAATTTTAGAAATTATGTCCAAAATTAGCCACAAAAACCGATAAATCAGCCAAATGGATGATAAATCGTCCATTTGGCTAATAAATTAGCAATCGGTGGTCCTTTATATAGTCTTCTTCTTATGAATATTTTTTATTTCTCTCATAAATTCCAACATAATTCTTGATATTTAGACATAAATGAAGTTCATTTGAAGGCACATCTTAGGTTTTTGATCCATAGAATCGTTATTTGGTGGTTCTACAAATGTTTCTACCAATGAATTCTTTAAGTTCTCTTTATTTGTTAAGTTTTTCATAATTACCTAAAGTTTTGGACTTATCTATTCATTTTCTTCCATTAGTTTGATCTTGATTTTGTATCATATGATCTGTGAGTTATGCTCTACATGTTGGTATAAATATTCCAATTTTCCAAGCTATGAGGGTTCACGGACTTTTCGACCTTGATATAACTATAGTAATATAGGTCTTGGTTTGCTTATCTTGAGATTTAGGCTACATTATTTCTAGCTTC
>JBDJHY010175221.1:0-12229 GCA_039654485.1 Withania somnifera
CTCAAATTTTATATTCGTGATCCAAATTACTAGGAGAATGATTCCTAGTAATAAAAATCAACAAATAACACAAATTTGAAGGACTTGCGATTTTTGATTTTTTTTGGAAATTTTCTAAAATTTTAATGTTTTTGTGATTTTTGATTTACAACCTAGTAATGTAATTTGATGAAACATATTACGAGCCTAGGGTATGATACCAAATGATACGACCCGTGATGCGGTTTGTGAATTCAAAGATGGAAGAACGAAATTGAAAAATGAAAAAGTAAAGGATATGTGGAATTCAATAAGAAATTATGCCGTAATTGAATTCCAAAATTGATAGACACGAACACCAATTTGATACACCCACAAATGAAAGATCGTTCAATCTATTCAAGAAAAACGCTCTACGAGAAATTAAGGATCGACCCACCTTAATCACTTAATGATAATTACATGAAACTAATGAATATCTAACTACGAATTGAAATTCTAAAACTAACTATTACACTCTCAAACTAATAATCTGAAAGCTGAAAATTTAGTCCTCTTTTAACCAAAATGAACAAACAAAAATTTGAAAAGACCCTCTATATATAGAGGTCCAAGTCTCACTTATTACACTTAGGTCCAAAAGTGACCCAAAGTAATAAATATGTTATCATACTTTGGGTCCTTGCACATTAAGTCCTCAACGTCTTCGAAAGCCTCCAAATGTTCCTTCAATGCCTTCCAAGATTTTCCCTATATTTCTCAATCCTCCACATGCTATATATCCAGCCTTGTGGGTTTTCAACGATCTCTAACACATTTTTGTGCTTGAAAAATGCTTGGATTTTTTGGAGATTTCTAGCTTGACTTCTTGTAAAAGGCTGTGATGGTGTGATGGTTTCTCAGGCATTATCAATCATGAAATAATACTCTAGCATGATATGGAGAACCCCTACCTTGAGCTCCTACACCTCTAACCTATGGTGACTCATTGAATAGGCTGAGTTAGTATGGATACTGATTGAATGACACCCTATTGGGGGAAAATCTTTGGTAATATGGCCCATTGTGCCATATGCATAACATGGCTATAATGGCCTACCCTAATGGAGAAATCCACCTAAGTTGTAATGGCCACCATTGCCTGATTCCCCAAAGTTAGTCCCCCTTCGAAGACTGTCCTGAAGTTTGACCATCATATCTATAACACTGAGTACTATCACCCGAGGTCTGAAGTAAATCCTGAATAGGATAACTGGACTAACCCTGATGCTAATGCTGCAGAGGGACCCTACCCCAATAATTTAATCCTCTACTACTGTACCTAGATCCACCAAGATTCCCTACTGATGGGTTTTCTTACCTTTACAGTATGATCATGCTCAATAATCGTTTGAAAGGACTAGCCACTAGCAACTGGAATCTCTGTGGCTTCCCAAATCTTGGGCCCCAGACCATAAGCAAATCAATGAAACTTCTTTTCCTCAATAAGCATCAACATATCCCCAAACTCAAACGACTTGTGAAGTAGGCCTCATAAAAGGCAACGAACATAAGCCCCTATTCCAAGTGGATAAACTCATCTATCCCACCTTATTATTTGTTTAGGAGACAAACTTAGTAAGAAACATCTCAAAGAACAAACTCCTAGACATAAGAGGCACAAGGGATGATTTCTTAGCAATAAGGGATCTCCACCACTGCTTTACTAACCCCTCATCTGAAAAACAGTGAAATCAACTCCATTGGTCTCGAACATACCAAGGTTATACAACCCATCCTTACACCTATTAATAAAATCACACGCATCCTCTCTAGGGGTGCCAGTAAACCTCAGAGGATCTAACCTCAAAATCCTACTCAATGACTTCTGATCTGCCTCAATTATAAGTAGGTGGGGAGGTAAAGGTGGTGCAACTGTAGGGATCAGTAGAACATAGGATGATGAAGAAAATGTCAAAACTAAAGGAATCTGGTATGGAGGAACTTTGGTAGTAGGTTGCGCTCCCATACTCTGAGCACTAAGAGCTACACTCTGAGTGAATGCTTGGGCCCATCAATAGGATACTTGCTAACCATGCCCAAATGTTGAAGAAGAATACCCCTAATATCTAGCATGAGAATTAGTGCCAGTGTTGGTACTGGCTCAAGTACAACATAGGCAGGTCTCTGGACTCTAAGTGGCTACTAAACCTATATAGGATCGGGCATAAATTTTAAAGCGCTGACATATGATGTAGCCCTTGATGGTTCCATAGTATGAGCACATCCTTGACCTTGGGTTCAACCATAGAAAAATCCCTAACTGAAGCCCTAGCTAGTGGGGAATTAGGTTTCTCATCTCTTGCTACTGTCAAAGATCATGTATGTGCCATTTGTGAAAGAGTAAAGAAGAAGAAATGAGACTTTAGGAGACCTAATAGTATACAATGCTTGACATAGAATTTCAAAGGGAGTGATTTTCTAAAGATTACATTGTAGCCTCCTAAAGATAGGATATGAACGTCTCAACACCAATCCACAAGACTCTACTAGACATTGACTCATATACCGAGGATACCAATGAACCTAGAGCTCTGATAGTAATTTTTATATAACCCAATTTCTCAGGTCATGAAGGCATCTACAGCCCACCATAGGTTAACCACCTAGTGATAAAATACAAATATAAAAGAATAAGAAAGGCGAAATGTGATAAATAAAAGCTAATGGTAATAGATAAAATGAAAACAACATCTCAAAGCCTGATATCTAGTACATAGAGCTACTAATGTAATAGTTCCAAAAGAAAAGGAAAGTACAATAGTAATTAATGCATCCATCTCATTATAGATGATAAGAACATAAGAATAAAAAAAGGAAAAGTGGGATCCAGACGTTACGAACCATCTTCTACTTCAGAATCAAAAAATCCATGCACGACCTTATAAATTAAGGCAACCTCTCATATTAGGATCTATACCAAAAAGATGCAGAATTTTAGTATGAGTACCAAAAAGTCAAAATATTGGTCCTAGTTGGCAGCATAGGCTGACTAGGTGCATATAAGAAATAAAATAAGTAAATAGACATATAAGGAAAGAAAAGTCACAACAGTCAAACAAGTAGATCAAAAAATAGAAAAACTATTTAAAGAAAACAAGTAGGTAAACAATTCTATAAAGCTAGCTAACGATTATTAGAGATTTAGGTAAAAAGGAAAGAATATACCTGAATCCATGCTCATCTAACAAATGAATATAGAAAAAAAAATATGGTAGTATATTGATAACCTCAATAATAGGAAAAGTAGGAAGGAAGTCTAATATCACATAGTCATAAATGATACAAGGAAAGAAGGAAACCCAAAAAATGTAACTCACAATTAATATGGGAAGCTAATACAATTAGAGAAGAAAACTAAGATACCAACGAGTTCCTATATATCCAAGGGATACACACAAGTGAAAACAAACTCTCCAGCTGCCCATACAATTAGAGAGTCCAACTATAAAAGAATAAACAAGGACAGAAGTACACAATATGATATATTGTAATGCTAGTAAAAAACTTGTATGCTCCCCCTGTGGTACCCTTAGGTCCAATAGACAAGACCTATGAAAGGTATGAAAACCCGTCAACCTCTACTCCCACATATACTACATACTAACTCATGAATCACATAATAACATTCAGACCTCTAACGGGTCTATAACAACTATATCAACTCTCAAAATCTGTAACCAATCACATCTGGTCGAAAATTAATATAAAACTTAATGTCTAGCACTCAGGCACAACCGAGTCTAGTAAAAGTTCAAACATAGTGGAAAAGTTCATCTTTAACCTTTTATAAGAATCTAGTGAAAACTATCAATTTATAGATTTTTAATCATATAATACCAAATATAGGCCCACAAGACCATGCAAGGTTTGGAAATTGGTGATATTGGGTGCTTGGTCATAAAATTGTAGAAACTAATGCATAAAAATTATTTTTCATGATAATATCATGCACAACCACTACCAATAGATCACAATCAATCTTGTTGTCCCAACACAAGATCAGGTATCACTACAACAACTAAGAACCATCAATTTAATGTTTGGAACTCACGATTCCCAAAATCTCACTATCTATGTTTTAGAGTCAATACAAGGACATAAGGGTAAGCTTTAATAATATCACAATATCAAAGAGGAAAGAAAAAGAACTAGACTAAAGAAGTGGATAGGGTCCAATGTGCCAATCCTAACAACCTAACCCAAGGATAAGTTAAATACTAGTATTGTTTAAAATATAAGCCAAGTCTATGATCGGTAAGCCATCGCCTACCTAACGTCCTAGGAATAAGCTGGTAAAGACCAAGAATCAACTCGAAATGCTCGAAAAGACTCCAAAAATTATATAACCATCAATATAATAATTAACACATTAAAAGGAATCAAAATATACTCCCAACGCTAAGATTCTAGTTGGGGTCAATGCGAGTCAAAATGGGCCAGTGGGCTTGGAAACCCAAAACTCTTAACAAAAGATATCCATGCGCTCCACTCAATACCAGGAACAGATACCCAAAATTTAGGCTAAAATAGAGCTAAGAATAAGTTAGAATCAACGAAAAAGTGAAGAACAAAGTTGAAGAAATTTGGGAATTGAATCTGATGAAATTAGAGTAAAATATTACCAAAAATTAAAGAAAAGATGATAATACATAATTTCTAACATTAAATAAGCTCACATACAAATACCGAAGGTTTAATTATGGAGAAAATATGAGTTTGAAAGTTAAAGGATGAAGAAATGGACTAAAATTGTTGTTTTTAGATTTTTATACCACGATCGCATCCATGAGGATCAAGATTGCGATGTTCAGGAAGTTTGACCTTTGCGATCATATTAACATTTGTGATATATCGTGATTGCAAGAAGGAAGGGAGTTATAGTCGCAATCACGTGGTGTATTAATAGGGTCCTTAGCGATCTTATGGCTCCATGTTTGTGATCACGAAGAAGGATTAGAGGCATGACAACAACTGGTTCATAAAAGTAAAACCAACAAAAATAATGACTAAAAGAGGGTTCAGAATGAGTTTGGAACCCGATGAACACAAACCGAATATGAAAAAAAACATGAAAATGATATTCTGGACTCAATAACACAAACAAAATTCACACTCAAGATTTTTTTAAAAGTTGTTTGAATAAAGTCAACCCTTAGTCTAAAATTTCAAAATTTCAATAGAGGACTCAAAATTATACTAGCTAACTTGAGACTGAACCAATAACTCACCTAATTCAAACTCGATATTTCAAAGATGATGGAGCATTTGGATTTTTGATATGGAAATCTAATCATTAAAAGTTGACAAAAGTCAAACTTTCCAACACCAAATCACATAAAATATGAAAAATAAAATAAATCACAACGAAGGCTTTCAAACACAAACCAAGTATATTCCTAGACAAAAATCCATGTTTTGGAGCTACCAAAACCGTTTGAATTTAATTTTGAGTTTGTTTTTAAGAAATGCTAACTGGAGTTAATGATTTCAAAAGCTTAGGCTCTAAATAAGAAAACAAAAATAACACCCAAATAAATGACCCGAAAATCGAACCATTGAAATTTAACAAGTCATAAATGACTTGAGTCCACTATAGAAAAGCTTTAAAATGCAAGAAAAGTGAAAAAACATAAAAATGACCAGAAGGGTCATTTAAATTCCACATTCGAGAGCTAATGGAACTGATGAAATTTTATTTTGAGACTCGAAAGTCCAAATATTGACTAAGGTCTACCATATCAACTTTAAAACCTTCAAAAACCTTAATTTTCTTAAATCTCACAACTTTTCACTCTAGTTCCCAAACAAACCATACTAGTGGACAAAAAATGACATGGGGAAACTTTTGGGAAAGGAATAAAGGTAAATTTTCAAGAAAAGTAAAAGATGATTATGAGGGTCATTGCAGTAGATCACCTTTTGTTGTTTGCTTTTATATATTCATACTACTACCGCCCAAAGTCATATAATTGAATAAATCTTGATCAAAGTAGGGGCTTAGTAGACCCTTATGAAAAATACGTATATTGTACTACGTAAGAGGAAGGATGACTTAGAAACTATGCTACTATTGGCACCCAAACCAAAAATTACAACTGGAAATTCAAATTTAGTCCGTCTTTATGATCAGAAACTCACTATATCAATTATGCTTATGTTGGCTTACTTGGATGTGTAGAATGGAAATGAAGAGGTCTTGGCATAAACTTGACATGTATGAGTTTTGAAGTCTAAGTATTTGCCAAAATGTGATTTGAAATAATTATGGTTGTTTAATACCAAAAGAAGATGATTTAAAGTGAAGAAAAATCTATGAAGGAACAAAAATACACCAATGTGCTACTCTAGGCGATGTAGCAGTGAATTAAAAGAACCCCCAAATGTCTAGCAAAGCTACTGCCCAACAGCTGTGGTAGAGTCTGGGACCTCACCACAGTAAAATTTCAGGACAACTTTCATCTGTTCAATTCTAAGGGTATTTTTATCTCTGGACTTTTAGTAACTATACAAAAACATCTTAAACATGATTTTAGAAATTTTGATATAGGTTGAATTAGGAGTTATCATGCGCTATAGAGAATTGGTTGCATATATTATTCTCATAATTATTTTGTAGTTTTTTGGATAATATATTAAAATTTTCTCATGTATATGTGGAGCTAAACTTATCACTTTAAAGTTCGGATGGATGCATGATTATTGCTGTATAAACTTAAATTAACTTATTAAAATATTTATTATCGTACTTAATCTCGAGACTAATTATTTGTTTGATACATCACCATTTAAATACTATGTATGACACATTTATTAATCTCAAAATTAGAAGTTTGGGTGTCGAATAAGAGAAATTTGGGCTTGGTTGTGAAACTTATAAGGAAAGGGGAGAGATTTGGTAAAGTGGATAAGGAAGACACTTGTCAGCCTTTCCAAATGATATAGATGACGTATCATATGTAATTTACTATAGAATAATGATCATAGGAATATATACATTAGGATAGGCGAGTTTTCTTAGAGTTATTGGAAACACGCTTAATAAAGAACTATCAACCTGCATCTTGTAACCTGATAAAAATCGAAGTCTGTTCAAGTGATTACTCAACATGATTTCTAGAATAAAGAATAAATAAACAAAGAAAATTGTATAAGAAGCAAGCTAAAGAGTAGTTGTATTGCTTGATTTGCATTGTTACAAAATAGTAGGAAATTTTATTTATTAGATGCAAAGGATGACCTTTAGACACAGGATATGGGACCCTTCTATTTTATAGTACTTCACTTCATGGTATAGTGACATGTCTTTTAATGATCTTGAAGGTCATTTTTGGTATTTTTCATAAACTTACCATTTTATCCTTCCTAGGAGTTATCCCAAGTCCTGGTCATTTAATTTATAAGATTGGTTTTGAAAATTTTTCATGCTCAAAAATCCAGTTATGATGACACCTGACCTAACCCACCAAGACAAGTAAGCCTCACAACATCTATAAAGTAACTGCGGAAATAATGAATCATCGAGAAGAAAAGAAAGTATAAAATAAAATCCAACTTATAAACCTCCCAAAATCTAGAGTCATAGTGTACAAGCCACAAAATAGATAAATACAAATATGATATAATAATATCTAAATATCTCCAAGTCTTAATAAAATAGAAATAAATACATAGGATAGGTAAAGTCCACAATGCATGGCAGACTACAGAAGCAGCTACCTCTAGAACTACTGAAAGTTTATCACTATGATTTAGAAAATATAATCAAGCTACTCTAGGATCAGAACTTAACAAGTGTAGAAAAGTAAGGAGTGAATACCTAACATAAAAAGGGGTACTCATAAAATATCCCTGGATGGAACTAAAACAATACAATGATGAGCATCACCACCCTGACAACCCAACCACAATCCTCCTATACCACCAAAGGGTAGAAAATATCATAACCAACAGTTTATATGACAGATACAGGGATTAGGAGATAGTAATAGTAAAACTAACTACTCAGTAGAACAAAATAATAATAATATAGAAGTAGATAAGGAAAAATAGACACAAGCCCTATAGGATAATATCACAATGAAGTATCAACACTGCCTTAACATGTATCTCACTGTATAGGTAATAATATCAATAAGATATCCGAAATCAGTAAGCCACAAGCATCTAAAGTTCACCCTTGGCCTATCCAATGTTTAGGCTTCCCTAATAGAGTCAACTCACAACTCGTGGGACATTCTCACTAATTGTGCAATAGGCCCCCAAAAGGGGTCCATCATCACTCCTCTCAATACCTAATGCACGAGTCCATATGTAGTAGGAAGAGTATATCTGCCACAACCGAATAATGGGATCGTGGATATGATTCTAAAGGGAAAAGTCTAGGGTAACAATATATCTACTCAAGTCTACAAGAATATCAATCCTTAGCACACAAGTCCACCTGTGATACGAAAGGTACATCTGATGCTGCCGAGAATTGGACTTGTGGGATATATTCTAAAATGACTAGACCAAGATCAATATCATAAATCATAAAAAGTACAAAATTATCTCATAAAAATACATAATCAGCTCATCAATAGTACAAAAACATCAAATATAACCAATCCTTACCATCTTTTAGTGCTCTACTTAGTCCCCAATTCAAAAGTCCATCCACGATAGGAAAGGCACATCTAACACCGCCAAGAAATGGATGTGCTGGGTAAATTCTATATGGGTAAGCCAAGGTAGAAGAATCATCTAACAAGCCAATCGACAATCATGAAAATAACTGTTACTGGTCTATTCAAGTGCAAATCCTCTATCTTGAGTTAAGCTATGACTCATAAGAATGTTCCATTCGTTATCCGCTAACTCAAAAGGTAGTCCTTTACACCCATACCAGTTTCCAATGCACAATTCTACCTATAATAGAAAGAATACATTCGACGCTATTGAGAAAAATACTTGTAAGATGGGTTCTAATGGAATAGACTAAAGTAACCATAAGCAGCTCATCCTAACTGTTTTACCTGTCTCGTATCATCCTCATTCAATCTTAACTTTTCTCATTCATTTATCATTATCAGGAGGCTATTACTATTTACAGATCATACAATATCAACACTAATAAATATATAATCAACTCATACACACCTGCTACTAAAACGACATGTTCAGTACCCATGAAGGCTAGCTAAGACACGTAATACCTATCACCTTACACTCAACTGACAAGATCAGGCTACTCTGTCACCTCATTATTAGCTGGCAAGATGGGGGAATCCTTTCACCTCAACCCTCGATTAGTAAGATTGGGTGCCACATATTTTATCAATATTCACATAACCAAATCAAATCTCAAGATCCAAAAATAATAGAATTATAAACAATTAAAGAGAAACACGAGATAACAAAAGGGAAAGAGAAATATGAGATAACAAAAGGGAAAAAGGAAATAATCCCCCACATGTGTCACGACCCGATTTCATGGATCATGATGGCACCTACTATACCACCAGTAGGAGAATCAAACCGCATAGTCCAAAGCCGAAGCGGAGGATAACTACATTAAATGCGGAAGTATTTCAAAGAAATAAAGTTAATAATAATAAGCAGGAGTCTTAAACAGTGACACAGTCTACCCAAAATTCGGTATCAGTGTCAAACGAGCCACTAAGTACAAAAATGATAAAAAAATTTAAGTGTAGTATAAAGATGTCTCTGAAATACAATAGAGATAAAATAAAACATAAGTTCAAAGAGAAGCAGGAACAAGATGGACGCCAAGCTCACCCTGAATCTCCGATGTAAATAATATCCGAACAAATAATTATCTGTATATCACGGATGGAAACCAGTACTCGGATATGCACATGTTCAAGTGTAGTATGAGTAAAAGTTGCCAAAGCAACCCGTACCCAGTAGTCTTCAAGGGCCCACTGAGCACATAATAATAATAAAAGCAGTAACTAGCAACTCAATTACATAGACTTATATCGCTAGTCTATAAGTACAAAAAAAGTGTCACAGAAACAAATAGTACAATACAGGAACTAGCAACTCAATTACAAATCAAGTGTCACATAGACTTATATCGCTAGCTAATCACATAATAGGAGCTCATGCAATGGAAAAGAATGTACTCGACATCCTTGCAACAACATATGTGAAACATAACACAATGAATGGGAATCAAAGAAGATAGGAGTAAAACATGGTCGGAATACCGGTAACCTCAAGTGAAAGGATAAATAACTGAATAAGAGTGTAAAGAACTAATGCCACATAACATGAAACAACAACTAACCAATAAGGAAAACTATGCAGTGATACAAATAATAAAGTAAAGCAATTAAACGCTGACAAGTCCCTTATAAGGAAGCATAGCGTACACTGCAAACATACTCAACCATAGATACCCCATCAATCTATGAGCACACTGAACAAAACAAGTACAGAAAAGTAAACATACACATGACCTTTATCAAAACCTCACTTCCCAACTTTCAAAACCATAGTGAATCATAATATGGCATCTTGTGCCTCAAATCAATAATATCCTTTGGCTGTACTCGGCAAGTCAAGGCATACAACACCGATGTATGGTAGTATCACCTAAGGTCCTCAGTAAATTAATGTCATCATGTTTTCACAACCAATAGTACCATATGTTTCAAAAAGCTGTACTCACAGCAGTACGACAACGGTCTCAAGTCCAAAGGATGTACTCATTGCCGAACAGAGTTGGTCTCAAGTCCCAACATTTATTAGTAAAAAGATACTTTTCCCTGATGCCAGGAGTGAATCTTGGAATAAAACAAGTGAAAACAGTATTACCGGGTACTTGATACAATGTCAAGACTAAAACAGTAAAAGATAATTACTTATGTTATTATTAGAGTGTTCTCATTCATTTCTTTAGGCCGCTGTGAAGCTTTATCATCAAATCATCTTCTAGCCACATGGCTCATAAATCAGGAGGTGCTACTACCTAGCCCCAATGCATTCTCATCGGAGCCTTAGGCTCGGCCTCTCGTGTCATGAATGCACAACATATCAACAACATATATATATATATCAACATATAATCATGAATTATCCACCATCTATGACTTGCATCGGTATCTCTAATCCAATGCTAAGTCTCGGGTCCCATATCACTTGGCTGTAAAATATCAATATCAATATGGAATGGACAAAACACTGGTACAGGGTTACTATACAACCTAGCTAACCAACCCAAGGATGCTATTTAGTAAAGTTATTAGAGCAATAATCCCAGAGATAGTACCACAAAGCCTACCTGTTTTCCGAATATTTCTATGACTGATATCAAATGATATTTGAATGATCTGAAACTTTCATCAATATATTTTATATGTTAATCTGAGTCTAATGGTGTAATTTATAATAAATTTTAGACTGGGCTAATAATCGAGCCTTAAATTGGCATGCATGGCCCGCTTGCCGAAACTGAAAATAAAATTTTCTACGCGGTCCCCAACGTTACTAGGAACCCATGCTCCAAAATTGAGCACAATGCAAACACGGGAAGGGCTTCATATCAACCCAGATAGAATTGACCCTAAACGGGTCAAAGATATAATTTTACGAATTTAATGTTGGAATTATGATGAAGTAACGATCTTAGGAGAAATGTATATCCAATTAATGAAGAATTACATGAAACACAATTGATTATGAGATGATTTCATCAACCTCAACTCTTAGGCTATTAATGGTTAAAAACTAAGAGAATAAAGAAGAAGAAGAGAAGGAGACTTATAATAATTCGCGTGGAATCAATGGGGGATGATGTGAGGACCTTACTTGACCTTGAATGGATTTTGGGGGTTTATTTTTTATTAGGAATGGAGTGAAATAAGGTAGGGTTGCTAAAATAATAAAGGGAAACTTTGTAGGAATTTATATGCTGTCAGTCGCGGCACACCGTGATCGTACGAGCTGGACGACATCGCACCTAAGGGAATTAAATGTATTTATGATGATCGCACGAGCTAGGCACGATCGCATATGAGAAAGAAAATTTTCAAAGCGATTGCACTGGGCTGTTACGATTGCGCTAAATTCCTACACCTGCACCAGTTGCTGGTTATTGTTGCATTTTTCAGAATTTCCAGATGGGAGTTTTGAATATTTTGATTTTTGCTCTCTGTTTGATTGCTGATCTTCAATGATCTATTTATAGCCAAGGTTGAGAATT
>JBDJHY010175230.1:0-12229 GCA_039654485.1 Withania somnifera
GATTTATAACCACTAATATAAAATCCTAAAACTTCATTATTCTTTCATTATTCACAAATCAATCTTCTAATGTAGAAAACAACGATTGTTTCCCCAAGAACAAGAGAACTAGGGTTTTCAAAGGGAAAGCTTCTTTTTCAGTTCAACCAAGAATTCTTCAAGGTTTCAGGTATGTGGGTTTATGAACAAGGGAATTCTTCCACCCTTGTGGCCCAACCCTAGTTTTTCATAACTGGTCTTGCTAGGATTATTTACTTATTATTTCCATGTAATGTGATTTCATTATTTCTATGTTCCAATCGATGATATTAAATGATTTATATAAATTTTGCATTATTATATCATGGTCTATGCTTATTTTTGTCAAGATTTGGATAAATTGTGACCTAACTTATCCAAACATAAAAGATTAAACTCTCCTGGTTCATGAAAAGGGTTTTTGAGTAAAATTATGGAATTTACTAAGTTAATTAAGTACTTACCTAAATTTTAGGCTATACATGATGTTATTTAAAAAATAAAGATTTTGATGAAGTTTTCTCAAAGAAGCTAAGACATGATATTTGATCAGTTTTTACTTAAATTGTTTTAAACTGGCCAGTCCAAGAGAAGATATGTTTTGGTAGTAGTATTAGCACTGAGCTAATTAGGTTTAAATATCCAAGACCAGAACTATGTTGCCAAGCATTTGAAGACATGTGCCTGAAAGGCATTATTATTATAGACCTAACTTAGTTGGATCCACTATGTTACTTATTAGGTACTGAGCCTATGGTAGAGCAAGGTACTCTCTTCAATTGGTAGTTTCTAAATTCCATGGCTACTCACTTAGTCTCATATGTCAGTTATAGAACCTCCCACAAAATATTAAATGTTAGTTATTTGAAACTATTATTCATGATTTGAAATGGACTATGTTTTATACACTGTCAACATTGTTTAACTTTTCTTGAATACTTAATTTGAACTATAATAGATCATGCATTTCCTATCCTATTCATGGTTTATTTTTACTTATATTGTTCATATTGGTATTACTTATTATTTTCCCCTCCTACTTACTCATTTGTTGTATGATTTCACATGTAGATCAGGCCAGTCATCCTAATGCTCATGGTTGACCAGATCTACTATCTTTAGCTATTTAGATACTTGGTGAGTTCTCATGGACCAGGAACATTTCATTTTCATTGGTTTACTCAGATAGAGCAGTTTTGTTTATTTGATACATTCATTTATTCCATTCTAAGGCTAGTCGGGTATGTATTCGAGTAGCCTAGTAGTCCAATACTACGAGCATTTCATATAGTTTATTGATGGTATTTAATTTGGAGTTTAATTATTATTCAGTGTTACTTGTTATGTGATGTCCCACTAGTTTAGACTTTATTATGTTTCTATTCTATTTACTAGTTAGGGATTAGAAATGAGCATGAGCATGAGCATGATCTAGGGGTTCATCCAAGGTCGCTGAGGAAACACAGTGGATAAGTATGCCTTGTGGTACCCGGGGGTGACCCCGAGGCATTACACTAGCAATCTAGTTAACATCATTTTTTTGTTAATGTAATTTCCATGAAGCTAGTAGGGGTGATGCAGTGATCATTAAATGGATCAATGAAGACACCATAACTATGGCAGGGTGAAAATACCATACATGGGAATTGAATGGAGGTGGTGATACGGATGGTTCTCTCTCTCTCATATCATTACAAATATACCTTTCTAGGTTAAAATCATAACTCTACATGAGGCTACCAATGAAAAAAACTCTATTGGGAGTCATAGTATTATTCGCAAAAGACAAAATCAGTCATAGGCACACCATACCCCACTAAAAATTGGATGAAAGACACAAAGAGGCCTTAATGATTGAATTCTTCGGGTCCGTAAACTAGGTAGGCACTCCTTCAGTAATAATTGAGGCTAACAACTGTTGCTTCCTTTCCCTCTCCTCTGATATACTATTTGTATATGTAATCCTTGATAGTCTATAGTCGTAATCTGGTGTAGCATATGGAAGCTGAAAGTCTGGGCTCATCTACTAGTCTAAACTCTTAGGTAGGTAGCTGACTCTGCTCATTCTGCACTCTTGAACTTCTCCGACATACATAAAACTTAATAGGTGATTTTGGAGGTATGGTACCTATAGGAGAATATGTTATTCATATGTATAAACACTGTGAATAACATGGCTTATATGAATAAACAATATTGGACTAATGTAAAGATTGTCAGGTTTTCACGGTTGGAGTTATGACTCATGAAAGGGTTCCATGGGTTGTGAAACCACCAGTGAGACCAAATATGTAATGGTACACGTCCAAAAGGGTTTCATGGGTTGATTTGATGACTCGTGAAATAGGACTCCGGTCTATAGGAACATCTGTGGAACCCTAGAATGAACAAATATTGAATTTTTAAGCAACAAAACTGTTTTTCACTCAATGCATAAGGTTACGACCCATACAAGTAGTAAGTCTCAACATAGAGTGAAACAACCAAGTTCCATCCTTCAATCACCCAGTTAATAGCCCAGACTCAATAGATAATGGATATCAGTATCATACATTTAAAAACAAGTCAATAGGCTATAAGACTTTATCCATATTAAGATTTTGCATTTTTGGGAGGCTGACAGGCAACAACCAAACACAACACAATAACTAATTTCTCACACATTATTATTTTTATTAATTCGTGCAATTTCATATTCAACAAACCAGTTCAACAAGTCCTAATCTACGTCTATTCCAAAGAAACAAGCAACTCAACCTAAGCTAGTGTCAATACATTTCAACCACTCCCTCGAATACCACAACTATTTTTAGCACCCCCACATCACCAAGTTATGCACTTTTCAAATTAATTGAATACATACTAAAAACCACTACTAGATTTCACACCAATCCCAAGTCAATTTCGGAATAATAGTTAAAACCAATTACTTGGTCATGGACACCATAAAGAACCCAATATATAAAATTTACGCCGTGGAAAGACTTGGCAATCAAGATTCTACTCGATAAAGAAACAAGAGACTTCCCAGAAATTTCTATGAAATGGAAAGCAATCAACAATGGTGGGTGCAGTGTGTGGTTTAACTAATGAGTGCAACGATACCTATAAAAAGATCATTGCAAATGGTGTATAAGAAGTATTGATTATGGGAGATGGTGTGACCTTTATTTTAGAGTTGAGTAATGAAGGGAGTTTGTTACAATTTTAATTTGGGTCTTCTAATATTGGGTGAAAAACCCTTTAATCAACTGAATAAAGAAGAATTTAAAATTGGGCCATGGTCGGGTAAGTTAAAAACAAGTCATAATTTTACTAGTTGACCCCGACCCCTTTTACGGTTCCTTTTTACAAGCCAAAAAATAGTTCTATGTCCCGTACAACATTAACACGATAGGACTAGTAGACTTACCTTGGATGGTTATGACACCTAGGTTTACGAACCATGATATGGTTCCACAATTTGTGGACACAACTATAGTACCTTCCTTAGTGAATTTTTGGACTTAGTATATGGAAGGTTTCACGCAATGCCAAATCGTTTGATGGCCCATCATGCAACCCATGAAAACCTGCTATTTACCCCTTTTTTGCAATTATTCTACAACCACTTACCCTGCAAATATTGAACACATCATGACCTATAACTTTTTTTCACTAGTTGACATATAGAATCTTGGGTTACCTGCCATGTAGCGCTAGATTTAATGTTGCTACATGATGTGGCTCATCTTGATTACTCAGAATTCATTGACATAAAGCATTTATATAGTTTTGAATTCTTCCTAAGCTCCTAAATAGTGCTTCACACGATGCCCATTAACCTTGAACCAATTTCCTTCATTCCCTTCTAATTCATAGCCCCATGTGAGAATAGTTGTACAACCTTAAATGGTCCAGCTCACTTAGACTTTAATTTACCAGGAAACAAATAAAGTCTAGAGTTGCATAACAAGACCATATTTCCTGGGCTGAACTATATCTTTTCTATCTTTCGGTCATGGAACAACTTCATCGTTTCTTTAGACGGTGGTGCATTTTTACATGCGGCTACATGAAACTCATCCATCTTATTGAGTTGATCAAGCCTTATTTTAGAGGCATCACTCTAGTCTAAATTAAGCTTCTTCAAGGCCTACATGGCCTTATGCTCAAGTTAAACAGGAAAGTGACATGCTTTACCATATATAATCAGATATGGAGGCATATCGAGACATACCTATTAGGGTATTGAATGTAGTCTAGTACGTCCAAATGCATCATTCAACTTTCTTAACCAATTAATTCAGTTTGTGTTCACATTTTTGGATAAAATAGTCTTGATCTCACTCTTAGATGCCTCACCTTGCCCGCTTGTCTAAGGATAATAAGGCATTGACACCTTATGTTTTACATTATATTTAGCCAGTAAAACACTAAAAAATCAGTTGTAAAAATGCAAACCACCACCACTTATGATTGCTCTTGGGGTCAAAGCGAAAAAAGATGTTCTTCTTTAGAAAAGTTATGACACCCTTACCTTTACCGTTTGGAAGTCCAGCCGCCTCTAACCACTTTGACACATAGTCCATAGCTAATAGAGTATAGTTCATCCCATTAGAACTAACAAATGTCCCCATAAAATCAATGCCCCATGCATCCAGCATTTCCACCTCAAGGATGTAAATTAGAGGCAATTCTTGTCTTTTGGATACAATACTGAATATTTGTCATATATCACAGAACCTTGAAACCTCATGTGAATCTTGGGAATGGTGGGTCAATAGTACCCACACTGTAAAATATTCTATGTCGTTCGCTTGCCACCATGATGTCCCCTCCCCCCCCCAAGGGGATAAATGACAAGCCTCAATTATGCTCATCATCTCAGCTTCAGGAATATGCCTACAAATCATTCTATCATCACAAATGAAAAATAGGTAGGGATCATACCAATAGTATATCATTACATCATGTAAGAACTTTCTTCTCTGATGGTAACTCAAATCATCGGGCATCACATCACTTGCCAAAAAGTTAGCAAAATCAGCAAGCCATGGTATAAGATCATGTGAAGCAGACAACAACTATGCATCTTGGAATGTATCATGAATTTCAAGCTCCTCAACTACCTTTTTATCTTCCTCCAATATGGAAAGATTATCCTCTACTTGGTTGTCAGATCCCTTGTGGTCAATTACTTCAAAATCAAATTCTTGTAACAGAAAAATTCATCAGATTATCCTAGGCTTTATATTATTCTTTGACACAAGGTACCTTAATGCAGAGTGATCAATATGGACTATGACCTTGTTACTCAGAAAAATAAGATCTGAATTTCTTAAAAGCAAATACCACAGCCAAAAGCTCTTGCTCTGTAATTGTATAACTCTTCTGAGTTGGATTAAGTGTATTCCTTTCATAATATATAGGATGAAAAGTCTTCTTATGCTTTTGGCCTAGGACTTCCCCCATAGACAAACTAGTAGCATCACACATAGCCTCAAAAGGCTGCTACAACCCAGAGAAACAATAATAGGTGCAGTCACCTATAATGACCCTCATGGTCATTTATGATAAATACGTGGCATTTTGTATTCTAAAGTATTTTGATAGTTTCCCTAAGTCATTTATGACTTGCTAAGACTGGCAGTTCGGATCCTTGGAGACTCGGTCAAGAAATATTTCAAATTCCCAATTTTAGAACCTAAAACTAAGTACTTGTTGACCAAAGTCAACTTTCCTTCAAGACGAACTTAGAATTAAGTTCTGACAGTTTTATTAGCTCTGAAATACCAAAAAAAGTCAAGATTGACCTTCATTTTGTATTTTGGAGGTTTCGTTTGCAAGTTATGTGAAATTATGGATTTTAGTTAAGTTTAAAGCCTAAAGAGGAGCTTGAGTGGTAAATTAATGTTCGGAGTGTCGGATTGAAATTATGATGCTTCCAATAGCTCTAGAATGGTGAATTTGATCTAGGTGAGGTGTTGGTATAATTTTTGGACTTGTCTTTGCATTTTCGAGGTGTTGGCTGAAAAAGGCATTTTTGGCTCCTTTTGGTTTGAGGGGTCATTTTTAGTAAACGACCTCGGATTTCAGTTTCTTCAATTCCGTTGAGTCCAAAATGTCATTTCCATGTTATGTGCATATTTGGTTTGTCAAAATTGGGCTCCGTTTGATCCCAAAATCCCGGACAAAAATTCTGATAATGCAGCATTAGACCTGCAACAGGTGCAGGTCATGCATCCCTACGCGATCGTGGTGGACTCCTACGCGATCTCGATAACCAATCCTGTTAAGCCTATGCAATCGTGGATTGAGCACCGCGATCGTGATAAAGCAGCTTTTACTCTACGCGATTGCGGTCCCATATCACGTGATCGCAAAGGCTTAATTTCCTTACTCTACGCGATCACGGCCAAGAGCCAAGCGATCACGATTTAGTATATGACTGACAGTATAAATAAATTCCTGCACGAACCCTTTTTATTTTTACTCAACCAAAAATATGATTTTCCACCGTTCCAAATCAAAAACTCTTCTTAAACACCATTCTAAGGCCAAGGAAGTTTTCCTCAATGTTCTCTATCGATTTTTAAACGAATTTGGGTAAGTTTCTTCTTTTCTTCTTCCTTATTTTCTTCAATTCCTCCATTAATGGCATAGAGCATGAAGTTGATGAAATCATCCCATAACTCGATTATTTTGTATAATTCTTTGTCAATTGGATATACGTTGTTCATAAGATTATTAATTCATCATAATTCCAACTTTATAATCGTTTAAATTGAACCTTTAATCCCTTTTTGGGTCAAATCTATCCGGGCTGATTTGAAGCCCTTCTCGCATTCGCATTGTGCTTAAATTTGAAGCACGGGTTCTTGGCAGCGTTGGGAACCCGTGGTGAAGTTTGTTTACGATTTCGGCAGGCAGTCCCTGCATGCCAGTTTTAGGCCCGATTTTGGGTCCAATCAGGAATTTAGTATAAATTACACCGTTAGACTTGTATTAATATGTTGAATTCATCCACGCAAGTTTCAAATTATTTGGAGCATGTTTGATATCAGTCGGAGTATGATTTGTGGATTTGCAGCGCTTTATCGTCGGACGACAGGTAGGCTCCGTGGGGATATCTCTGGGCTTATAGCTTTAACAACTATACTAAATAGCATCCTTGGATTGGTTAGCTAGGTTGTATAGTACCCCCATACCCTTTTTTCATCCATTCCATGTTGATATTGATATGTTGGCACCTAAGTGATATGGGGCTCGAGACCTAGCATATGATTAGAGATACCTATGTAGGGCATAGGACGTGGATATTTCATGATTATATGTGATATATATATATATATGTTGTTGATATGGCGTGCATTCATGACACGAGAGGTCGAGCCTAAGGCTCCGATGAAAGTGCATTGGGGATGGGTAGTATCACCTTTTGATTTATAAGCCATGATGACTAGCGGATAATTTGATGGTAAGGTTTTACAGTGGCGTAAATAAATAAATGAGAACACTTTAATAATAACATAAGTGATTATCTTTCTTGTTTTAATCTCGACATTGTATCAAGCACTTGGGAACATGGTTTTTACTTATTTTAGTCCAGGCTTCACACCCTGCACCGAGAAAAGTATATTTTAACTAATAAATCTACGACTCGAGACCAACTCCGTTCGATAGTGAGTGCAACATTGGGACTTGAGTCCATTATCGTATGATAATGAGTACAACTTTTTGACACATATAGTACTATTGGTTGTGGAAACATGATGATATTGATTTACTGAGGACCTTAGGTAATACTACCATATACCAATATTGTACGCCTTGACTTACTGAGTACAGCTAAAGGATATTATTGATATGAGGCACAAAGTACCGGCGGGATAACATTAATATGAGGCACAAGATACTGGTAAGATAATATTGATAGAAGGCACAAGATGCCAGTGGTGATTTATTATGGTTCGGAAATTGGGAGTTGCGATTCTAATAATGTTCATGTGGTTGTTACTTTACTGCACTTGTTTTCTTCAGTGTGCTCATAGATTGGATGAGGGGTTTTTAGGTGAGCATGCTTTTGTGTATGTTGTATTTCTTATGAGGGACTTGTCAGCTTAAACTGCTTTACTTTATTATTCACATTATTGCTTATTTGGCCTTATTAGTTACTTGTTTGTTCATGACATATGGGATTTGTTCCTTACACTCTTATTTAGTTATTTACCCTTTCACTTGAGGTTACTGTTATACTGACCATGTTCTACTCTTTATCTTCTTTGATTCCCATTTTTTGTGTTATTATTCACATATGTTGTTTCAAGGATGTCAAGTACGTTCTCTTTCATTTCCTAAGATCCTGTTACATGATTAGCTAGCAATATCAATCTATGTAACACTTGATTCGTATTTGAGTTGCTAGTTTCCCGGATTGAATTATTTTCTTCTGTGACCCTTTTCTTGCACTCTATTATTTACTATTTTTATTATTGTTATGTGCTCAGTGAGCCCTTGAAGTCTACTGGATACGGGTTGCTTTGGTGACTTGTACTCATACTACACTTGCACATGTGCAGATCCTAGTACAGGTTCCCGTTCGTGATACAGACAGTTGTCCGTTCTGATCTTATTCATATCAGAGATTTAGGGTGAGCTTGGTGTCCATCTTGTTCCTTCTTCTCTTCGAATTTCTGTTTTATTAAATCTCCATTGTATTTTGGTCTCTTCGGATTTCTGTTTTATTAAATCTCCATTGTATTTTGGAAACATCTTTCTACTACACTTACTTCAGTTTTATCATTTCTGTACTTAGTGGTTCGTTTGACATTGATACTGAATTTTGGGTAGATTGTGTTATTCTTTAATACTTCCACAAAGTATTATTTTTATTTTGACTTTTGATATACTTCCTCATTTAATGTAGTAGTCCTCCGTTTTGTCTCTAGACTACAGGGTTTGGTTCTTCTACTGGTGGTATAGTAGGTGCCATCATGATCTGGGAAATCGGGTCGTGACACTACTCATTACTATTAGTACAAGCTTCATAGATAGCTAGTTAAATGGTTGGATGCATTTTTCAAATAATATACTTTTCAGTCATAGAACTTTATATTATTTAGATATAGTATGAAAGTTATCCCATATATTATCCTCTTCTTTTATCCCAATTCAGGTTGTATGTGTTATGCTAGGCCAAGGGTTATCTTGCACATTCATGATTTCAAGTACATTGTTACATCTAATGTGTAGACTCGGGGTGTGACACATTATTTATATACTTGTTGTAATTATCATTGTTTCTTAGTTTTGTTATTTTAGGCTATTCGTGTCTTATTAGTTGAGCATGAATTCAAGAATGTTCTTTCCCTTGTTTTCCTTGATTTCCTTATTATTAGCTAGCTTTCTAGGGTATTTAACTTGTGTATAACATGTTAGTTAGCCATCCACATATGCTCTATTCTTTTATTCTCTGTGTCTTGTATTCATTTATTTGCCTATTTGCTGCTTTTATTTCTTATATGGGCCTTATCGGCTGATCAACCCTACTAGGTGTCATATTATTTTGGCTATTTGGTACTCATACTACACTTTTTATCTTTTTGGTGCAAATTAGAGTACGAGACATCCCCGTTGATCCTGTGAAGTAGAGGATGATCCACAATGTTCATATCCTACTTTTGTTTATCCTTAATTTATTGTTGTTCTCTTGGATTTCATAAATAATTCATGTGTTTATAATTTTAGATTAGTACTCATTCGACAGTTATTGTAGTCACTCATGTTCTTGATACCGGTTTTGGGATTCTATTTTGTTGTATTAGATTTCTGCTTATCCCTTGCCCCTTTATATATTATCTTATTTCTCTTTAGTTGTTTTCTATCTTACGTTATACTTGTTGGGTGGTTCTCCTACTGTAAGTTGTAGGTACCCTCATGACCTGAGAAATCAGGTCGTGACAAAAGGTTATTAACAAATATCAACTTTCCCAAATTTAAAGCCTTCTAAAATGAAAATGCTTTCAAAACTCAATCAAATGCTCTAATTTCTTAACCGGTCAATTCAGCAAGTCTATAATTGGTAATATATACTCTTAAAGGGATAAAAGATAATTTTATATAAAAACACTTAAAAATGCAATTAGAGTCATTAAAGTCTTAAACATACACTATGGCTCAAAATTTTATATATTAAGAATTTCCTAAGTTATATATTTTAACATCTCAATTATTATAACATGTCCTGTTGTTACTTAGACCTAAGTTTCCTAAAAGATAAACCCCTAGTAGGAGAGTTAGACAAATCTTAAGCTAGGGTAGTTTTGTCTAGAACTCGAAATTATGTGTGTGTGTTTATAGTGGTGGTTAATTCATAGGTTAGATTTAGGATGTCTAGAATTGGAATTAAGATTTTGGATGATTGTAGCTTTTTGTACATTTTATTAACAGAATTTTAGTTTATAGAGCCTCGAGATAAGAAGTGTCATTTTAGGAATTGAACTATGTTGTTTGGACTAAAAGAAGTATGTTGTGTTTGAGGATTGCCCTAGTTTTTAAACGAGTCCAATGCTCATCGTTGTCATAGTGGGATTGCCATAGCAGGAAAGTAGCCATTGTGACGGCCTTTGACATTTAATAAATGATCATCATTAGGGATGGCAATTGGATTGGGAGGGTTGGGATGAGCTTTAGGATATACGGGGTAGGTGCGGATTTAAGGATCTGTGGGATGGGACTCGTTGAAATATTTTTTTAAGAAAATTAATGCTGGGAGGGGAGTATTGCGGGTCTATGTGGTTTTATATAGGTTCAAACAAAATAAAAGTTAATAAATAATATTTTAAAAATATTACAAAAGAACCCAAAAAGTATGGTATTTATAAGTTTTTTTGTGAAAAAAAGAGTTTCTTATTCTATAAAACTTTGTATGCATCAAATTATAGGGCACTACGTCCAAATTCCTAGAAAGTAACTAAATATGTGTTAATAGTATATATACTCAAAACAAATGAGAAACAAATTAAAAAAAATTATTTATTTTATACACTTACAAGTATGAAATAAATTCAACAGTAAAACCTATGTGTAATCTAGTAATTTGATTTTCAAAGTGAAGCAAATAATGCAGGCAGGGTAGAGCAGGGCGGAGCAAGTTTATACGGGGTGGGGAGAGGTGGGGCGGGTTGAAAACACATAAAAATTCAATGTCGAGAGGGGCGGGATGGGGTGGGTCGAAAATTTTGTGGGTTAAGGCTTAACCTGCCCGCACCCATCTTGTCCTACCCAATTTCCACCCCTAACCATCATAGAGGTTCATTCCATGCCATAGAAGGCCACGAGCCTCTAGAAACATCATTAAGGGTTAGCCTATAGTTATTCCGATACAAATACCTCCCTCTCCTAACTAACCCTTTATATTATAAAAGGAAATGATGTTGACAGACGATTCAATTAAAAGGATCTCTTTTTGATCATATATTTATACATCACATAGGTGTAATTTGAGAGCTATCATATCTATTTTAAAGGTTCAAAGGTGGATTCTAGTGTCAAGGTAAGTCTCTCAAGCCTTACAAACATAAATCTATGAATTGTTAATAATGAAAAGCAGTGGGTTGGAAGACCTAGGTGTTAGTATGTTGGAGGATGGATATGGGTTGATCAGGTATTACTTAGATTATTATTAATGAGATGATTTATGATTTTTATTATGGATAAATTCTAGAAAACCTTATGGGTGAAAGATATTGATGGGATTATGATAGAATAACCCTTAGTTGAGCCTTAAGCTACAAAAAAAGGTTAAAATTATGTGATTTGGTTCCTCGTCTCTTATTATTATTGCATGAAAGCTTATTTATTGCTTTATTTGTTAATAGAACCCAAAAAGGTGCACTATTTATGTAAAGGAAAGGTTGTAGCTTGTTGATTCAAGTTCTTGTTTGTTATTTGAGGTAGGTAACAATCTAAATGGTACTTTAGACTCCTATTAGTGACTTATAGACCTTGAATAATGATTTTTGTCTAATTCTTCATGATTAATTGTGGTTGTAATTACCTCATGCATTAATTTATCGTATTATTCCTTTATAGTGATACTGATAATTATAACGAATGGCTTGATATTGAAATGAGTTGCTAAGAGTCCTTGAAATAAATAACGAATGGTCAGTCTGATTCTGAGTTTTCCCGGTTGAACCTGGGTCTTGACCGAGTTTGTCCAAGTCAT
>JBDJHY010175241.1:0-12229 GCA_039654485.1 Withania somnifera
TATGTGATTAGCTAGAGATACATGTTCTACTTGTTGCTTGATCATTATTTGGGTAGTTAGCTACATGATGTACTATTTTCTTATGTGACCATATTTATGGCCTTCCGTTATTTACTACTTTTATTAGTGTTATGTGCCTAGTGGGCACTCAAAGCCTACTGGGTGTAGGTTTCTTCGACAGATTGTACTCATACTACTCTTGCCCTGTGCAGATCTAAGTACAGGTGCCCGACCTTGATTCACAGATCGCTGTTCATGCAGATTCCATTTATTATCAGACTTAGTGTGAGCTAGGTGTCCAGTTTTTCCTGTTTCTCTTCAGTATTGATTTTGATCTCCATGTATTTTCAAAGATACATTTGAATTCAACATTTGATTCCTTGTTTTGTACTTAGAGGTTTTATATTACACTGATACTGGGTTTTGGGCATTCTTGATTCTTTATATTTCACTTCATTTATATACTGTTACTATACTTGTACTTTCCACTTTTGATGTTGTAGACCTCTGCTTCAGCTTCAGACTACAGGGTTGGTTCTCCTACTGGTGGTATAGTAGGATCCATCATGATCCGAGAAATAGGGTTGTGATAGACACTCCCAAACGTTCTACTAATCTAGTAGGTGGAAAAAGAAGTGAAATTTCGTGAGGTTTAAGAGACGAGGATGACATCCTAGAGCAGAGAGTAACTAGACTACAGACGAGGCAAACAAAGTGCCCTAACAAGCCTACTCTACCTATCCTAGATATAATATCCGCTTCTAAAAAAGAATAAGATGAAGTGTCGGGGGACTCGTCAGATAGAGAGGAAACAGGAAATGAAAGCAGCTCAGATTGCCCTAATTTAACACCTCCACAAGCCTTGGTTAAAACTCTCCATGTAGATGTGTATCTGATTATCAAAAGTAAAAACCCATAATTCCATGATGACTCCCATGGGAAGTCGAAGGGTATGAAAAGATATATTCTAAAGGACTCACCACGGATGCTAAGGATCAATACAAGATAAGCAATATGATAAATTTCGAATTGTCACAACACATCTGCCAAATTACCTGGAGATTGAAAAACTGTCTAAGGTGTATCAGTTGGGTTTGATTAACAAATTGCCAGGTCATTATAATCCTATGATTGTTCTCAAATTTTATGCAAACTACAAGGCTTCTCTATTTCTCATGGAAGGAAAAGGTCAAAAAACTTATGATATGCCTATTTTAAGCACAATTAAGGTTCGAGAGTTGTTGTTGACATTTCTAAGGAGTCAATAAAAAAGATGATATTTGGTTGATTATATTCCTCCAGCAAGCCAACTGGATTATTTCTAATGGTACACCAACACAACACTCAGTAGAAATAGTTTTCCCAAATAGTAACTGATTCCGAGCCATCTTGGTTAAACAACTATTGGCTGCCAATTTAAGTGGAGACACTTAGTTTTGTTGCTATGTTTTGGTGGGTGATTGCGAGAATGTGTATTTTCCCAAAAAGAGTAGAAAAATTAACTAATGAAGATGTTGTTTTGTGGTCAGCTTGGTTCTGAGTACAAGCTGAATTTTTCCAAATAATCACCAAGTAAATAAGGGTGGGGGTCTTGTGAAAAGGAACATAATTTCCCTTGTATTTATTAATAACTGAAATGTGCAAGAAATCAAAGGTTCTCATCTTTCATGGTATCAAATTGGAAACTAATGCTTTAAAAATCTATGATATCTAATGATCTAAGGATATCTCAAAAGATAAGATGAAAAAGCAGAAGAGTAGGGCAACATCAACATCACAGAAGGGGTCAGAGGTCCGATTGGAACTGATACTATTGATACAACTCACATTCCATCATCTCATTGGGAATTTAGTGATTTGAGAGCACATGTCCTACCACTAAGTCATATAGTAAAGCATCTCCTCCTTTACCATTTGATTTCAGTCTATAGAACTTCATAAAATTGGTAAAGAGAGTGAAGCGAAATGAGCATTAGCTTGAATTGCTGTCTGTGGAAATGGAGCAGTTGATGCACAAAAAACATAAAGCTACTTTAGAGCCATATGACAGAATGCAAGAACGAGTTGACAATATATAGGAGCATACAAATAAGAGGCTGAAACTTATACACCTGTTTGACTGGGCTAAGTTTCAATTGGAACTTGAGATGCTTCGGGTAAATGTGACGTTATTGCAAAAAGGCCAACTTTTAGTCACCCCAATGTGACGCTAGCAGAGTCGGATGATAAGGAAAAATACTAAGCCTGGATGAAATGCCATTAAAGGGGAAACTTTTTATGGCGGGCGGTAGCTCTTAGGAGAAAACAGGCAAAAAAAGAAGAAAAAGAGAAAGAGAAATAGTAAGGGAGAAGATCATATCTGGAGGAAGCAATGAGGAAGTCCAGAGCGTATTATGTGATGGATGGAGATAAAAGGAGAGAAAAATTAACGGGTGCATCCTCTAGTGCGACACCAACAAATTCAGAATAGTTGAGTGGAGAACCCATTGTAGTTGAAATAGAGCTTCCTCAGAACACATCAGCATCCACATGTGCTGTGAGTGTAGGGGAAGAATAACCATATGTAATTGACCCCGATTCAAAAGATGCTTCTTCTTAGGCTATTGCAGGTACACCTCTAACCCATTAACTATTCTATTTGATTTATGCATTAGGCACAATGTTGTATTTTTTATGGGGATGGGATAATACCTTTGTGTTTATTTGAGGGTTTTTTTTGCCATATTATTTTCCATCATGTATGCTATCTAGTAGAATATGTGTAGGTTTTACATTTACTGTTTAGGCGTTTTCTTGATTTTTAACCCTAAAGGAATAAGTAAAGTATCAAGAAATCATTGGCATAATATGAGAAACAAAAGAAATCTGTGTGTGTTAACTGTGTTTTGTGAAAAAAAACTGTAATCTTTGAGTAACGATGAATTACGTTTATTGAAACAAAATTATCTTTGGAACAAGTTTTGATTGATAAATGTCGTCTACTTTCTAAGTGTAGGGGGCATAGTTAGTTTATTCTTTTGTGTACATGATATCTAGAAGTTTCCCATTAAGTTTTACCTAGTGGAAAGTGGGTTATTGAAAATGATCCTAGGACTTCTTTGGATTAGTCACTCAGCCTTAAAAAAGACTCTAAACACTGTTGAGTTTCCATTTTGATCCCTATTTTAAGCCTTGTACATGTACCTGTCTTTCTGAAACCAATCGCTTTTTGACCCCTATTTAGTAAGACTATTTTGTTTTTGCCCTGGTTCTCCCTACGCCATTGTACATCTTAATTCTAATACTAAACCTAATTTGAGAGTATCTATGTAAGAGATATCGTGAGAATGCGTGATGAAACTTTGTCTTGGTCATCGTCTAGTGGTGAATATTATGTCCAACCTAAGGTTACAATTAGATTAAGGTTGGCTATATCAAATTCTTCTTAAAAAGGGGTAGAGGAGGCCATATACGTATAAATAGAAGTTTTGAGGCTAATAGGCTAAAAAAGTAGTTGTAAAAGAGAAAAATGAAGAAAGAAGTGAAAGAGGGGTAAGGGAAGAAAAGCGGTCAGTCACTAAGTTCCAAAATGTACCCTACCAGCACTCAAACCTTCATTACAAGCTGAAAAAAGTCCTGAAGTGATTCAAGTTAACCAGCTAAAAGCTATGTTACAAAAGATAATGGCGAGCCTATGGCTAGTGTGTGCACGATTAGAACTTTTTGTGAGTGTGAGTGGTATCTTTCCCAGTCCCATGTTATATTAGTGGAATATGTGAGTATGGGACTTCTTTGTAGTAAGAGAAAGTAGAAGAATACGTCAATCGTAAATGCATTACAACATCGATTTTAGTTGATACAAGCTTTGTATAAGGTCATTCATGTCATTACTCGATGTTTCAGTTAATAATGAAATTAGTTAACCAATTTGATATCTTCCTAAATGATTAACTGGTCTGAGCTAAATTTTTTTATGGGTTTAATTTTTAGTTGTGTTATTTCTTTATGATAAACATATATTGTAGGTTAAGGGTTTTGTGGTACGACATTTGAGGTCACATACTTCACTTAAAACCATTAATAAATGCATGTTATTGAGCAATATTTGTGAGTTTTAATGTGTTTTCTATATTTGTGCAGGTTAAAGTTTTGATGTTGGAACCATGGAGAAGAGCACAGAAAATAGGAGTTTTGAAGGTCAACTGGATGGTACGCCCAAGTAGTACCTCCCAGAGAGTTCGTCACCATTTTAAAGCCTATCTACCGTCCAATTATGGATGGTTTATCCATCTTTAGACAGATCATGCATAGGATTCCATATGGGATGAAAGCTATGGAAGAATGGACCAGCGCCCAACTACAGACGACCAGTCCAACAATGTATCATCTGCCATGTTTTCTAGTGCGATGACGCCTGTGAGGGACAACAAAAATAGACGAAATGCCTAGTTTTGAACGGTTCATCCAAACTACCATCTATGCCTAACAAGAAATTAATCTTAAATTCCAAAGATTAAATAGAAGGATTAGGTCATTATTAGATTATTATTGGAACAGAGATATTTGAACGTACTACTGCTTAAGTTTTTCATCTATTTTCTTCCTACTACAAACAATAAATGTGTAGGGATTTGACTATTGATTGATTGGTAATTGAACAACATCTCAGCAAGATAATTTGATCTTGGTATGATATATAGTGAATTTCCTCTTCTTTATTGCATACTTATGATCTTGAGAGGCTAGCTCCCAACTCTAGGGTTATGGGATCCATGGGTAAAACAAATCTAGGATTGTAAGTATAAAGTGGTTGTTGCATCTAAAAAGTTTATCAGCATATAATATCTATATTTTTATTTATTTTTGTAGGTTGAAAATGCTAGAACATGACTAGGTTTAATTAGTATGAATTATATGATTAAATTTTTGTGTTGAATTATGACAAGAAATTCGGGGTGTTAACCCTCGTCTAATGATAATTGCTCTAACTAGGGTAATCATCATGAGATTATTAGTATAGAAATATTTCACTCTTTTACATTCTAAAAAGGTTTAAAAGATATTTTTCTAAGATAGGTTGAGAAAAGCTTAGATGAATACATCATTAGTAATAACTTATATACTTACAAAAGATTGCAAAACCATCAACATTCATAATCTGAAGGTTTGTTAATACTATATTGAACACAATATGGGGTTTCATCATTAGTTGAATTTGGTACTAAATATGTAGATTGATCTCTGAAACTCAATTGCATACTGTCATTATTGAAACATAAAATCCCCCATATTACATTTATGTCTCTTGGAAATAATCGACTAATTTTTAAATATTCTCAGTCAACTTGAATTTGAAGCCATATTCCCTTTGGGTTTTGACCCCAACCTTGTTGTGTTATATATTTGAACAAGACTATTTTATACTTCTTTTAAAGGTGTAATAGAGATGTATCAAACAGAGTGATGAGGTTTGGGAAGAAGGGCAAGGCAAGCCCCTAGTACATTGGCCCTTTTGAGATACTTAATCCATATATACTTGGTTTGCTTCTAATATTATCTGTTCTGCTTCTAATTTTGCATGAGTCTATCTTAAAGGGATACATTCTTGATGTGACATATACTTTGGAGGGATCGAATCCTGGAGGAGACTACTTAGGAGATTAAGAGTGAGTTGAGATCTCAGTATCCATAACTTTGTGCCTTCAATTACTTCCTTCTTCAAACTTTTGAGGATGAAAGTATTTTTTAGTAGTGGATGCTGTAATGACCCTGATAAACATTTTTTCCTTTCATATTTTCTTTGAATCTTAGATCTTTTCTATAGTAGCGCTAAGTCATTTATGACATATCAAGATATATAGTTCAATTCATGGGACATTTATTTGGTTGTTATATATGTTTCCCCATTTTTGAGCCTTAACTATTGATATCATTGTCTTTAGTCATTACTTTGTGAAAGAAAACTCGGAGTTGAATTTCCACAATTCCATTAGCTTCATAATACGAATTTTTGTCTAGATGGACTTTTCATTCGTGTTCAGAGGCCTTAGTTGTGATTTTATCTGATTTGTGTATTTTAGGCATATTGGAGTTCAGAAGTTTTACTTTAGTTGAGCTTTGATAATTGGAGCCTTCGATTCAAAATATGACTGCACCATCAGCTCTACAACATAAAGTTTGGGTTAGAGTTCGTTTAGGACTCGGGCCAATGGGGATCATTTTAAGTACTTAATTGGAATTATAGGAACTTCGTTCTAGAATTGACAGTCAAGATAACATCAAAATGATCTCGGATAAGAATTTAGTTTGCATTGTTGAGTAAAAAATGTCGTTTTCATGATGGTAGAAATATTTGGTTTGTGTTCATTGGTTTCAGCACACATTTTGTGCCTCTTAATCTTTGTTTTTGTTTTAGCTAAAACTTTTTGGCCTTCGCGTTCGTGGTCGAATTGACGTATTCATGGAGGGTAAACACTAGAATGTTATATTCTTCCTTTGCTCATTCATGTGATTGTCACCCTGTTCGCAATGGCTCGGCTCTATGCAGGATAATATTCATCGTGTACTAGACGCGTTCGTACAAAGTAAATTTTTGGCAGTGTACAAGTTTATAAATTCAATTTTCTCTCCATTTTCTTTATCCTTTAACTTCAAAAACTTGATTTTCCTCCATTGTTGGACCTTGGGTTTTTTCATGTAACCTTGGGTAGCAGTGTAAATGATATTTCTTTGAATATTCTTCAATTATTTGTATGTTTCTACTTTAATTTCATCAAATTTCATAAAAAAAATCCCCAAATATCAACAAGTTTATTCCTCACTTTAATCCATTGATTTAGCTTATTTATTGCTTGTCTTGGTTCTAAATTTTGGGTTTCAGTTTCCTACGACAAGGGGAACATTTGGATACCTTTTGTTTAGAGTTTCAAGTTCATGGGTCCGTAAGCCCGTTTTGACCCTAACTATAATTATTACTTTATGGGTATCATTTGACTCGTATTAGTATGTAGATTTTTATTTTTTTAGTTTCATGATTTTTTGGATATGTTCATGCCTTTTTGGAGATGCTAGAGATATCAGAGCTACTCTCTTTCCATATTATGAGCTTATCTTCGGTTCCTAGGTCGGTTGTTGCTTACCGAACATAAACTTTGTGTATATGGAAAATAACAGCAATAACTAGCTATTACTGGGTTGGGTTTTTATTTGGTACTCCTGACCGACTGAGCCTGTACAGGGCCCGAAGGACATGTTTGTGCTACTATATGTGGTTGAGCATATCATCATGAAAACTAGTTTTTATGCATATAGTATTTTATGGTCAAGAGCACAACCTTCCAGATTTTGGAATCCTATATTATCGTGTGGGACTATTTTCAATATTACGAGATTATATTAAGCATATAATAACTTTTACTAGTTTTCAATGATTAAAAGGAATAAAAAATAAATGACTAGTGTTTTTGAGATTTTACTAGATTACTGGAGGTCGAGTGTTAGAAATTGACTTTTATACTTATTTAGACTCAGTGAAGGCCAAGCACTAGACATTGAGTTCTATACTAATTTAGACTAAGTGAAGGCTAAGAAATGATATTGAGTTATACTGATTTAGACCCAGTGAAGGATGGGAAACAATTATGAGATATTGAGATAGTATGCGGTGATGGACTCCATGGACCTTGATGATCCAGGTTAGTATGCTACCAGAGGAGGGGCATACAATGGAGTAGTGGTATATAGGGGAAACCCTTCCATGGGTCCTGTCTTGTGTTCCTATGGGTACCAGAGAAGGAGGATCAACATTTTTACTAGTATCATATCACATCATTCTTCATATTCTTTTCTTAAGTTCTATTTAATGCTGTACTCTCTAGTCGTACGAGAGGCCGGAGAGTTTGATTCACTTATTTGTATCTCGTAGTTGTATGGGAGGCTGTTAGGAATTTTTCTTTACTTATTATTATATTGATTTACTATTACTTGCTGGATATATCGTTCAGGCTCCTTTCATCGTTCTTGTTATTTACATACTTTTTGTAGTCTTCCATGTATGCTCTAATTGTTTGTCTTTCGTAACCTAACTTTCCTTTATCTGTCTATTTACTGCTTTTTTCTTTGATTTTCTAGTTGGTCGAGGATTCCTACTGGGTACCTAATTGCTTCAACTATTTGTTATTTATACTATTTGTTCTTATGCGGTTTGTTGTAGGTGCCCTCATCACCTGAGAAATCAGGTTGTGACAATCAGATCTTGGGTTTCATAAATCCAAAATCCAAAAGTTATTCAAGAATATTAAATATCCAAACTTTTGTGTTTGATTTATGTCTTTGATTGAGTTTTTATCACTAACAATTAATTCTTCTAGCAAATTTAAGTAAATATCTGAGATTCGAGTCAAATCATAGTGTTTTCAAATTTTCACCATTGTTGATGTTGAAGGTTTGAAGAATAATTGAAGTGGATCTCAAATTTTTTCACTACATGATTCGTCAAATCACGATGGTACGTACAATCCCTACTGGAGGCGAACCAACTTGTAGCCCAGAATGGAAAGTAACAGGTTCGTTCAGAAATTTCCTGAACATCGAATATTTCATTTTTGTTGGCTAGTCCAGTCTATTGCTCTTTCCTTGTTCCTATTTCATTTTAGGGGGTTGGTTCACCTACTACATAAGATATCACAAAAGGGATCGAAACACATGAAAGAAGAAATGAAAATCCCATGACTTGGTATCTTTGTATGATAACCACTAAGTACAAATGTGTAAAAAGAAAGGTATAAATGTATGACAAATACATCTATCTCTAACTTAAAATGATAGAAAGTAAAGAAGAGGTAAAGTAGGCCACGATTGCCATGACCTAACTTCAACGTTGGAATACTCAAACAATGCACGAACTCTAAATTAGCAGTAATAACTCATACGAGGATTTTCACCATAGAAGATGCAGTAATGCAGTATGGGTAAAAATAGATAAAGATACAGATACACAGTAAAATATGAATATGCCTGGGGCTAGTCCAGATAAATCAAAGAATGGAAGACTTTTTCGAGATATGCGAGCTATTAGCATTTTGAGAAAGCCTTCGATTGCTACAAATACCCTATTTCGTTCTTCTCGGGATAAAAAATCATGTGTTGTTGATTTCTTGGGACAAGAGAGGGAGCACTTGATGATAACGCCTGGGAAAGGCACCAATTGTGCTAGACCTATACTTCATGTTTTAGCCACGACTACCCAAGCTATGGACTCTATGGATGCACCAAATGTGTAGAATAGTGTAGGAAAGCTTGGAAGACAAATCGGAGCTTAAATTGAACATGTCAAAAAGTACAGGGCCAATTTGACATTGTGGGTCACTTTTGGGCCTAAGTTTAATATATAAACTTAGACTCTATAAATAGGTAGTATTTCAAATTGGTAGGGAACTTTGACTTTTGATTACGATGAATGACTCCTGAGAGTTTTCATGTCTCTTTGGTAGAGATTAAAGCTTCTTGGTAAGCATTGATTTACACTTTGTAGAAATTGTAGTTTCGAGTGATTGAAATCGATCAATTGAATGGGTCTTTGGGTTTGATACACCCTTAGGTTCTACTAGATTTCCTTTTCTTGTATGGAACTATCTATCCTCTATCTTTTATTGCTATAGTGTATCGGTTTTCACATCATCTGGTTAGAGCCGCAATGAATTTTATTCCCACGAAATTCATCTTGGGATTTCATATTGTTTGAGTTAAACAAAAGAAATAGTAAAAAATTACTACAGAAAGAATGTTGTTGTTTCTTGTTTTTTATACTAGATTCTTGTTCACTAGTATCATTTGAGTCATAATCCAAAGTTTTGAGTCATTCCGAGTTTGTTTGATCTATCAAACCTTGTTCATTTTTATAGTTTGAAGTACTTTAAATGGGTCACTTATTTTGGAACTATAAAGTGTTAGGATTTGATTGACTCATTTGGAAGTCAAATATAAAGTTTGGAGTTGAAATCCTTGAGGGTCAATGTTGTGTTCTCCATGAACTTGAAGAACACCTAAGTGGGTTTCAATTTCGTTGAAGATTTGGGTTTGGAATCGTGTTAAAAGTGATCAGGTTTTGTTCCTTTCATCAAAGGGGAACATAAATATCAAGTTTGAAGGGATTCCGAGTTCATTTGTTTGAGGTTCGAAATTTAGGTGCTATTTTTATTTCGAAATTTGTTCTTTATTTTGGCGATTGATTTGTTGATTTATAATATTCTTGGGTATTAAATATTGTTTATTTAATCTAAAGGAGCTTGGGGGTCAAATTTGGAGAGAATTGAGTGAGGTTTGAAGAAGAATTTCAAAGCTTGAAGCTCAACTTCAATGGTGTTCTTGAAGTTTCGAAGAGGGTTTCATTAAAATTCGAAGCTAAAAATTAATGGGGTTTGTTCCTAATCTCAAAAGGAACATCCAATTCTGGATTGATTTGGGTGATTTGATTTTTTGAGTGTTCATAGTGTTCTTGGAGGACATTAATACATTGTTGATTGTGTTCTTCAATATTTGGAGTTTGATCCATTTTTATCTTGAAATTGGATGAGAAAAGTGTTTGGGATTGAGGTATTTTCATGATTAAGCAACGAACCAAGGGGCACTAAATGAAAAAACATCGGATTAAAGGTTACAGCACTTGTCCCAGGCAATCTGCTTAGGACAATAGTCAAGCCCCTTCGACCTCCTTCCATCACCCTTCCACACGATGGACCTCCCTCCAATGGTAGTCAAGAGGATTTCCCTTCTTTGTCAATTGTTGAATACTATGATGTGCAACATGGGGACAACGGTACCACTAACTTAGATGGTGGTCCCCTTTGATTAAAGGTGGTTGGAGTTGCTTGAAAATGTAACACTACTTTTGACGGCAGTGACAACCCTTAGATAATGATCTACCCTTGTCAACGGGGGTTACCACTATCCCTAAACAACCCTAATTGTGTTCTCAACACCTTGGTAACATCTCAACCCAATCTGGCTCAATTTCCCCATATTTAAGTTTGTTCTTCTATTACCATCTCTTCTTAACTAATATTTATTAGTATTACTTCAGACTAATTAATCATTAGTCTAGTTCTATATTTTTCACTTTTTTCATACATAGCTTTTTTTTCTTTCAAGGTTTTCTAATTTTTGGTTTCCTAGACTTTTTTTTATTCTCGTACATAGTTTGTGTCCTTTATTCTTTGTTGTATCAACAAGAATCCATTCCAACCTCGAGCACTAATCTACTCTTGAATACTACCAGATCGAAAAAAGGTTCAAATCAAGTCGAGCCAAATTTGTGAGGTATTCAAAGAGAGATATAGAGTGTTGGTGAGGATTTTTTCTATTTACATTGTTTTCTCTTTTTCTTGGTACAATTATTTTTCTTTCGTAGATATAAGGAGATGTTGTCTATAGCTTCATCTTGTGGTGGCTACGACATAGGTAACTATGATTGTAGTAGTGAAGGCTATGGCTATAATCATGATAGAGCTTATTGTGGCCAAGAAAATAGCCATGATCATGAGACATACGACAATAAGAGCTACTATTTTGGAGAATGTTATGATGTGAATGAATCAAAATGCTCTTATGGTTGTAGTGATGGATATGGGAGTTGTGTGCGGGTTCCTATGAAGACTGTAGAGGATTCAAAAGAATTAGGGTAATCCAACTTTGAGAGTTGGGTATGGTTGAATAAATTCAAGTCAAAATCATTCAATAGGAAGAAGCAGGTATGCATCTCCAATGTCAAGGGGAACCACTTTCTATACTTCTCATCCAAGTAAACCAATTTCGAGATATGGTATCCAAGGTTGGTATGGAAATCTTTCTATGAGTCTCAACCACATACAACCTACTCTCTCCATGTTTAAGCAATGAAGGATCCTAAAGCTTATCTTAAATGGAAATGGAAATGTGAATTGGTTTTCCAATCCTACGTTACACCCGAGGAGAAGAAGTCAACCTACACAATTGAATGTTTTTAAAGGGATGCATTCATTTGGTGGATATATGAAAAGGGGAATCGAATAGGCATTGGTTACACACCCATTATGACATAGGAAGAATAGAAAGATCTTATAAGATTCAAGTATATGTTGGATGGGTATTATAAGCCCTATAATGTTGGACCAAAAGTCCCAAAAAAGGTTGGTAATGGAGAAAGACAATCTTCCCCACTCCCGAAATAAACTATTAGAGACAAAGTATTGAGAGGAGTAATGGAGTGCAAAGT
>JBDJHY010175252.1:0-12228 GCA_039654485.1 Withania somnifera
TTTTTATTTTATAGTAGATTTTTTTGTTCCGTTCTGTCTCTTATTAGTACTATTTGTGCACTTATTGTATTTGTTGTTAGTTTGGAATGTTTATGGTTTGTACTTTCTTATTTTTCCTTCCTTGTGATTTTCTTATTAGAGCTCTAGGTACATAACGCGTTTATTCTGTTTCTTGTGTCCTAATTTTTTTGGATTATACCTTGATAGTACTCTTGTTTTATTCTCATTATCTGGTGTTGCACCAACTGATAGTTGATCCTTCATTGCATTTACTAGATATTAGTGTAGTAATCTTTTATGTGTTGTACCTTATATGCCACTCTTCTATTTGATATTTATCACTCTTTACTTATTGTATGCTTACTTTTTACCATTTAGCCTATGATGCCTACTGAGTACCCATTGTTTTGGTAATCATGCTACACTTCAGCATCGTATTGCGATGCAAATCCTAGTACAAGCAAAAAGAGCAAATGCAATCATTCAAAATAGTTGGTGTGACACTAGGAGATTTCAATGAGGAGTTTGTATCTTCTTGATCGATTTTCCTTCAAGTATCAGAGCAATCCTATTTGGGTCCTGGATAACTATTTTGTAGTTTTTTCCCATCACGGATTATATTTTGTACCTTCTGTATATAGATGATCTACAACCACGATACCAGGTTCTGGGAGTTATGTTTAGTTGTGTCTTTTGTGACCTACTTTTATTTCTCCTCTTAATCTCTTTCCCCTTCTATTTTTGACTCTTGATACTCGACCATTGCTACTTGCTCTGGGCCAGGGCTAGTATTGTGTTTAGGTGAGATATAGTTTTACTCCATACCAACTCAGTTTTTGGGTCCTGATAAGGTGGTATAAGAGCTTTTGGTTCATGAGTGTCTCTTATTGTAGGAGAAAGAGTCTGATAGAGTCCGTTGGATCGATATATAGACATGCGTATCCAATCTTTGAGAGGCTAGCAGGCTCTTTTATAGGGCTGATTCTTATTAAATCTTTTGTGTGAGGTTTCCACTAGTTTCTTGGTCACTTGTCTTAGTTCTATTATTTTGATAATTGTTCATACACGATCAGCACTTGGAGGTGATGATGTTTCCCCGACTCTGAAGGGAGCTCTATATAAGAGCCGGTTAGAGCTATAGCCTGTGGATGAGGCTGGTCTATAATAAAGATGAATGATCATGCACCCATATTTTTACCTCCACTGCTGATACATACGCTCTCGTATGATGAACTCAGAGATGTATGCCAGTAAAATGATTTTTATTTTTGATAAGGAAACCACTTATAATGGTAAGACATAAGACTAGGTAGAGGCAAAGGGGCCCCTCCACAACCTATTTTAGAGGCACCTCAAGTTAACCCTCCATCCCAACCTCAGCCTATAGTTTCTATTATGAATTCTGGGTACCAGAAGATACAAAGTCATTTTATACGTATGAGGCCTCTGAGATTTTTTTTTTGTGATTCCAGATAGGATCCTTATGAGTTCAATGCAGAATGTGAGGAGAGGTTATAGATCTTGGGCTTGAGAGTGACACATGGAGTTGCATTTAGTAGGTATTAGTTAAAGGTCCAGGTTAAGGCTTGTGAATATCATATAGAGAGACAATACTAGCAGGATGCACATCTATGGCATGGAGCCAACTTGTGGATCCTTCATTTCTCAGTATGTTCTTAAGATTTATGGTAAGGAACTCAGAGCTTATTTTGTCGACTTGTGGAAGGGATGGATAATGGTTTTCGAGTATGAGGCTCAATTAAAGAAGTTTTTGAGGTATAGGTATGCTATTATGATGAAAGAGGTGGAGAGGATTCATCTCTCTACAATTGAATTAAGACTAGAGTTTCACCGAGGTGTGAGTTATTACTTTCTCAGGGTAGCTCACTATCATCAGTAGTTAATCAAGCCTTTAGCAAAAAGAGACAAATTTTATTGGCCCAAGAGGGCGGCAAGCAAAAATGTCTTAAGGGTGATTTCAGTAGGTCATAGTACTCTGGGAGGATGTATGATTGACATGGACCTAGTAGAATAAGCCATAGCAGTTGTATCAAGGAAAAACTAGAAGGAAAGTTTAGGCCTCCTTATTATCAGGTAGTGGAGAGTTGTGTATCAAGCCCATGAGGGTTGTATCAACTATTATTCAGGGTTATGGTGTCACAGTTAGTGGTTCTAGTCGAGGCAGAGGTCATGGTTGATATAAGTACAATGATATAAGTCACTATTCCAGAGATTGTTCATGACGCTGAGCCATTCAACCAGTAGCTCAGTCCATAGAGCCTCTGCAAGAAGTACCGCCACAAGCCAAAAGTAGTAATACAACGACTCAAGATGGTTGATTGGGTGACAGAGGGACAAAAAATGGGATAGAGGAGGAGGTCAGTAGTTATGAGTACTTTATTTGTGTGTGACCAGCTAGCTTAGTATTGTTTGAGTTTGGTTTGATGTACTCTTATATGTCCATATACTTTGTGCCCATTTGGTTTTCGTGTGTGAGCCTTTATCTATTACCCTTAGTATGGCTACTCCCATAAGTGAGCCTATGGTTATGAATCAAAATCGAGCTTGTGTTGTGATCATATAGGGTTTGGACACTCGGGATTATCTTGTGGTTTTTGATATTGTTTATTTTTACATGATTTTAGGAATGAATTGGTTATCCCCCTATCATGTTGTCCTTGACTATTTTCCAAGACCATGACCTTACCATTCTTACTGTGTCTCTGGTGGTATGACGGGTTCTATTAGCCACTCTCCGATGCGAATGCTATCCAATATGCAGGAAAGTAGATTCGCAGCCAGGGTTTGTACTATATACTTAACTTATGTCCATGATGTTAGTGTTGATCCTCCTTCCCCTGAGTTTGTACTCATTGTTTGATCATTCCTTGATGTTTTCCCCGATGAGTTTTCTAGCCTCCCACTCGAGTATGTTGTTAATTTTTCTATAAAGGTTGAGTCGGGGACTAGGTCTTTTTCTATTGCACCTTATCCATGGCTCCAGTAGAGTTCCAAGAGAACATTGTTGAGCTTTAGGAACTGGTTATCTAAGGATTTATCCATCCTATTGTCCCTCCATTAAGCAATCCAATTTTATTTGTGAAAAAGAAAGACAGTACTATATACATGTGTATGGATTACAAAAAGTTGAATAGGACACCATTAAAATTAAGTATCCTTTGTCATGGATTAGTCACATTTTTAATTAGCTTCTCTGTGATGTGGTGTTCCCAAAGATTTACTTGCAATCAGGTTATCACCAGTTGAGACTTTAGTCTAGCGATATCTAGAAGACTACTATGACCACTAAGAGTTCCTAGTTATGTCGTTTGGGCTGACTAGTTTCCCAACTTTATTTATGGATCTTATGACTATAGTTTTCATATGGTACCTCAATCCCTTTGTGATTGAGTTTATTGATCATGACCTAGTTTATTCTTGGAGTCTGGAATAACACAAGGAGTATTTAAGAGTTGTAATCCATACTTTGAGGACTGATACATTTATGAGATGTTGTTGAAGTGTGCCTTTTGGATAGATTATATTGCTTTTTTAGGGAATATGTTATATCTCCAATTGGTATCGGTGTTGATCTAGCAAAGGTTTCAGTTGCACATGATTGGCCTCGACCGACTACCACCTTTGTGATCCATAGTTTTGTCGGGTTAACAGTATATTGATATTTGTAAGGTATAGAATCTATGGTATCTCCTATGACTAGATTGACATGGAGGGATATTATTTTTCAATGCTCTAAGTATTGTGAGTCTAGTTTTCTTAGGCTTAAGTAATTTCACACTTCGGCGCCAATATTGTCACTTCTAGTTGAGGTCCAGTCATACACAGTTATTACGATTCCTCTGGTATTATTTTTGGATGTATGTTGATGCAGAAGGGTAATGTCATTATGTATGTTTCATGTTAATTGAATGTTCATGAGTGCAACTATCCCACCCATGATTTGGAGCTAGTGGCAGTAGTCTCTACGCTTAAGATCTTGATACATTACCTCTACGGAGTTCACTATGAGAATTTTACCAATCATCACAGCCTATAGTATATACTGAACCAAATGGAGCTCAATCTTAAATAGAGGAGATGGATCAAGCTCTTGATGGAGTATAATATCAATGTTCTGTATAATCCTGAAGAGTAAATGTGTTTCCAGATGCCTTAAGATGGAAGGTTGTTAGTATGGGTAGTTTTCTTTTATCTTAGCTTCAGAGAAGTCGTTAGCCTTTGGCATCAGTCACTAGCTACCTGTTTGGTCCAATAGGACATATCAATTTCGAGTAGAGTTCTTGCAAATGTTGAGGCTAGACTTACCCTATTTGACTAGATCCGACAACGACAGTACGAGGATAGATGCTTGTTTCATATTCAATAGTTGGTTCTGAGGGGTGATTACAGTGGTGCATCTTTAGAATTTGATGGTATATTATCAATGGTGGCCGTATTTTTTCCCTAAATTGGGTAATTTAATTTGGAGTATTCTTTGTGAGTCCTACTATACCGGATATTCTATACATCTGAGTATCACGAAGATGTGTGAGTTTTAAGATAGCACTACTGGTGGAATAATCTGAGATCAGATATTACCAGGTTTTTTTCCTGATGCTTAACCTGCCAGCAGGTGAAGTTCTAGAACCGTAGACTTGGAGTGTGTTACAATGACTTCCTAACCTGGAGAGGAAATGGGAGAGGATTACTATGGATTTTATTTCTAGACTCCCTTATACTTTTAAGGATCATGACTGTATATGGGTTATCGTGGATCTATTGACCAAATCATCAGACTTTTACCGACTATTTCATCTTGGAGTACTGGGAGATTTGTTGTCTTTTATGTTAGGGAGATCCTTTGCTTCCATGGGGTGTCAGTTGCTATTATATCAGACCACAATATATAGTTTACTTTACAGTTCTGGAGAAAGGTGGCGCATGACATGGGTATACAGATAGATTTTAGTACGACTTTTCAACAATAGATAAAAGGACAGTCAGAGAGGAATATTCAGGTATTCCAGGATATGTTGTGATATTGTGTTTTTTATTTTAGGGGTAACTGGGATTATACCTTGTCCTTGGAAGAATTCTCTCATAAAAATAACTACCATTCCAATATCCAGATGGCACCATTTGAGGCCTTATACAACAAGTGTTGTGGATCGTCGATCGATTAGTACAGTAGTATGGAGATATTGCCTCACAATGCTAACTTTATTTAAGATGCCACAAATAGAATTTGGGTTATTTAGGACAAAATGTGATAACACAAAGTCATTAAAAATATTATGCGGACCATAGGCTCCGACCTTGGGAGTTCATTATCAGGGATATGGTATTTTTACGGGATTCTCCATAAAGGGTATTATGAGATTTGGTCGGAGGCAAAACCTTAACCTTTGGTTTATCGAGCCATATGAGATTATGTAGTGGATCGATGGATCGGTGGATCACCTATAGGTTAGAACTACCTCCAGAATTATCCATTGGTAATCTGGTGTTTTATGCTTCTATACTTTGTTTTGTTGTGCTAGATCCCTCCTACTTACAACATTCTTAGTCAGTTTAAATGGACAATCAATTGCTTGTTTTGACCTTTCTGAGGCCATCATTTATAAAGATTGGAGATGTCTCAAGTCCATATATATTCTAGTTGTGAGGATTTATTGGACTCACTACCCAGTTGACGAGGCTACTCGAGAGATAAAAAGCTATTTGCAAGCCCACTGCCCTTATTTTTTTGAACTTCCAGGTACTCTTGTCTTTCCTTAACTTTTGAGGATGAAAGTTCCTATAGTGGGGGATGTTATAATGAAACCTTGAGATACATTTTGTGTTTTTGCGAGTCTCTCATACTTAGATCATTCTCGTAACTTTCCCAAGTCATTCATGACTTATTTTGATAGATATGTTGGGTCCCTGGAAGTTGTTATAATTTAATTATTTTTTAATTATAGCTTCTTCGGGACATAATCAATTTGTATAATCCCGAATACCATTTTCGTCGCTACCAGTTAGGTAAAAATATTGATTATAAGATGATTCCATATATGGTTTTTTAAAATTAGACCCCGTTTTTGTTCCATACTAGTTTTAGATCCATTTTTGAAGCCATCACCAATACTCAACGCGATAGCAATAATGGGATGCGATCACGCCAATGTCCATAATTTCACTTTAGTGCAATCACGCTAAGGAGACACGATCGTGCAATGCCCAGTCTACCGCCCTCAATGTGATTGTGTGGGAGGGCGCGACCATGCCACCGCATATCAGGCCTATAGATGGTTCTTTCTTTATTTTCTTAACGGATTCTTCAAGTTTTCTCCTAAAATTCTTATAATTTAGGGTCTAAATCAGGATGATAAAGAGACGTGTTGGTGTTTCAATTTTTGGAATCATATCCCAGTTGGTCTACAAGTATTTGTATGGGTAATATTTTGATTCTTTTTTATTTATAAAGTTTTGTACCTTACATAAACCTTTTAGGCTTATAGATTCCATTTCTACTGTTAATTTTAGCCCTACTTTGTACCATATGATGTATGAGTTGTGCTCTACATGTTGGTATAAACATTTACTATTTCTGAGCTATTAAGGATTAAGGACTCATTTTTAGTTTGATTTTAACCCTACTATTAATATAGAAATATGGGTCTTATTTTACTCGTCTTGACATATGGGTTATGTTTCTACTAGCCTTGCGTGAATCCAGGCCCCTTGTATGATTTTTGGATATTTGGATATGATTCTCGAGGACATCACTAGTATCTAGGTAGGCTAAGGTCTACTCTCTTCAAAATGGATATTAGTGTAGTATATGTATGGTAAAGGGCCAGCTTGGGGATGGGATTATTACTCATGCCCCATTATGCCTGTTCTTCTGGCTTATGGCCTACTTAGTTTTCTTATATCTTAAGTACATACCTAGAACTATGTCGGCCTACCCGCATGTTTAACATTGACTATGGAAACATATTATAGACAAGAGAGGTGTAACACCTTTGATGCATAGTGTTATACGTTGACTCTAGACCATAGTTTGGTTGGGGAGGGGAATATACTACTGATTAGAGCTTAGTAGCTATCTCCTTATTTAGGTTAGTGGCTTTAGAGCCAATCACGATAGGAGGATTATTCTATGTTTTACCTACGATGCAGATGCGATTAGGAAATATGTGTCCCATTGGGCCATAGATAACCGAGTACGGCTATGATGGATAGTTAGCTACCTTAGGTGATGACATTGTATGTAGCCTAGTACGGCTTTGTTGGGTAGTTAGTAGCTTTGTGTGATGATATCATTCCCTATCCCTATGCAAGCTTAGGAGTGAATTGTATCCTACTGAGCTATGATAGCTCCATCTTTTCCCTTGTATGGGTGTGTACTTTTCACTTAATGGGCGCCCTCTAGGAAGTTATGGCATCTTTTATGCAATTACTCATGGCTTGGGACCAGAGTTGGGCTAGGAGAGGATATACTGTATGATTATGGCTTAATAGTTATCCTATGGATTTCCAATTAGCATTACCAAATCCATTTGGGCTATTGTTGATTCCATGTTTCGGGCATACATTAAACATTATAAAAGGTAACTGTATTTTGACCAAGTAATAACTGGAAATTGATTTCATATATACTTATATATTCCATGACTGCAACCATGAGCAGCATGGAGCTATTTCTCACATCATTTTAGACTATTTTATTTCTATTACTGTGATTTTCTTGACATTACCTACACGATGATAGTTGGGTTTTATCAAGATTGGGTTTTTTCTTACATGGGTGGACTTGAGCTTCCACTGAGATATGACTCGAGTTGCGCCTGAGTTTGGAACTCTTGCCCTAATGATTATACTATTGGTGGGCTTGTAATGAGGTTCTTCATGCCTGCTTGAGGCCCTCCATGGGCCCTATTGATCTGGGTGACTATGCTTAGGGCTTGACAAGTAGTTCAGGGGAAGGGTATATGGGGAGGAGATGTATATATTTTGATTCCTCCATGGTTACATCTTAAATTGGGAATACGCCAGAGCGGGAGCATGATGGCATATATTTACTTTTCCAGTACTCATTTGAATTGCATTCCTACACGTTGATTTGTATCCTTCGGGACTTACGCGGGAAGCACCTGTTGGTTTACTTGGTAGCCTGGTTGTACCTACCAAAAGAATGGGATGTCTTCCAAGTTTGTTTTCTAGTAGATATAGTTTTCTTGTTTCTTCCTTTTATTAGTACTATTCGTGCACTTACTAATGTTATTGGTAGCTTATCTTGTTGATGGTTTTGAACTTTCTTATTAGTCCTTCTTTAAGCTGATCATATTAGAGCTCTAAGCACGTGTTGCGTTTGGTCATGGGTTTCTTGTGGCCCAGATTTTGCTGGTTATTCCCTGATATTTACATTCATTTATAGTTTTTATCTGGTGTTGCACCCACTGGTAGCTAACTCTTCACTGCACTTACTAGCTATTACTGTAGTTGTCTTGTTTTTGGTGTACCTTATATGCAACTTTCCTAGTTCATGTTGATCACTCTTTACCTTTTATATGCTTACCTTTTCCAGGTTAGCCAATAATGCCTACGGGGTACTCGTTGTTTTGGTAATAAATCTACACATCTTCATCTTGTTGTTATTCAAATCCTAGTACAAACCACCAGAGCGGAAGCGATCGCGTGAGATAGCTTATGTGACTCCAGAAGATTTTAGTTAGTAGTTTCCTTCCTTACTGGTCGGTTTTCCTTCTAGTACCATAGTCATCCTAGTTGGGTCCTGGATAGATATTTTGTAGGTTTACCTCATTGTGGGTTGTATGTTGTACCTTCTATATATAGATACTCTACAACCATGATTCAAGGTTCTAGGAGTTATAGTTAGTTATGTATTATCATGTCCTACTTTTATTTCTCCTCTTCGTCTCCTTCCTCTTTTCTTTTGGACTTGTTATACTGGCCCACCAATACTTGCTCTGCGACAGGAAAAGGGTTGCATTCAATTTAAATATAGATGCCATAAAAACTCAATTTTTTGTCAGGACAATATTCCTGACATAATAGGGAAGAATGGGAAACATCTTTGGATACCACTACACCCCTTGTATTCCCTTTCCCTAGGCTGTACATAGCGGCCGATGGGAAGCAACCCCGAAAAGAAGGGCCCATAAAGGGATCAAAATCCCATATGCAAAAGAACCTCAAAGTAGCCATCTCAGGGAAAGAACAACATGCAAGATTGCCAAAAACGCGTGCTTTCCCGTATAAAATATCTAAATAAAGGCCAATCCAAAAACTGTGGAAAGTCATAAAATAAGGACAATATTGTGAGAAAATAGATCTATAACTGCACTTAGTCACAAAAGGTATATATACTATAGTTTCAGAGTCTAGTTTTTTTTCTTAGATAAGGTGTTTTAGGTTATTTAAGGAAATAGCTCCATACCATAGAGTGGTTGTGGAAAGTGTACATAGAAGTAAAAAAAAAAAAAAAAAAAAACATCAAAATAATAATCTGATGAAAATCTAAGTTATCACATAGTTATTACCATGAGAAATAAGAAAATTGTCTATAAAATCCCAACAACAATGCAAGCTCACAAAAACAACACAATAGTAGTCTACAACGGTCACTAGGCCACCAACTTGAACAAGGGGATAGCTACTAAGTTCAATTACTAAGTTTTTCCCCTCCCCAACCACACCACGGTCTAGTGTCTCATGTCAACAGACATATAAATAGTTCTACACGGTTCAGATATAAAATAAATATAAGGAAAACCGATAGGAAAAGAATATGATATAAATACTAGGAATTAGAGGAGTCATCCTAGAAAACCCTCCCCAAGCTAGCCATTTCAAATAATTATGCATTTTTAATACCTAGTTTAAAGGAAGAAAGTTTTCACCTACCTGGACATCGAATATGATCTCAACACGCTCATCCGAAATCTAACAAACCACGAACGAGACCCGAACCACACAAAACTAGAAAAATAAGAATATACGCATCAAGATGACTAAAATGAGACACATATTTTTATATTAATAACTGAGTTGGAATTTGGCCTAAATACGCCCTTGGTCCCAATGGATAGAATAATAAATTAAATTTACCAATACGTAGAGCCTAACTTAAGGGTCACGTATTCTAAAATTAGGCTCAATTAAATGAAAGGTGAAGACGAAAAGAGCCCACAAAATTAATGTGAAGAAGTGTATTACAATGAATTTGAAAAGGAGAAATTATAGGTTGTACCTAGTAGAAATCGATCAAATAATGCTCACAACGCTGCCACAAAGGTTCCACAAGAATCAACGAAAATAAAAGCTCAACAGATTTAAATTTATCTCAAGAGAAGTGTGAATATGGATGAGAAAACAAGAAACTTTCAATTCAAGAAAAGGAGAACACATATATAAATACAAGCAGTTGGCCAAATTCTTGGCCAAATGAACAATTTATTGACCAAATGTCAATAAATATGCCATGACTTATTTATTGGTAAAAATGAACAATAAATTAGACCTGCTTGTAACCTTCTTGCCAACAATTCAATAACTTTTAAAAAGAGTCCCAAATAGAAACAGAGTTTGATTTTGACAAACCAAATATGTAAATTGCTTGGAACGATATTACAAACTCAAAAGAAACTAACAAAACAGACATACCAGTTCATTTTATAAAAATAGAGGATTGAGTAGAATGGATTAGAAGATCTCAGAAAACTTAAAAGCAAGCCGAACCTCCAAAATAAGTATGGTCACCCCAAGAATCGTACCAATACCCCTACCAGCCCATATTTGATATTCCTGGGTTGGTGGAAGTGTTGGATTTATTATACGGAACACTAATAACTAAAATATGACTCACTCCAGCTTCTTAGCACTAAATAAGCTGAATTTTCAAAAAACAACACAAAACAAGACTGAAAACTCTAGGTTTATGAACCATAAGTCCTACTAGACAAAAGTTCACATTTCATAGCTAATCGAACTACTGAAATTTGATTTCGAGTGCATTTGATAGGAAAACACTCTCAATTTCCACTATTCTAAACTTAGAATTCTAATATAGGGATACTGAAACAGCGAGTTATAGTATTACTAGGGAGCTAAGATACCCGTTCCAGCAAGTCATAATGACTTGGGGAAACATCTAGAAAATTGTAAGCACACAAGTCTCATGAAAGAACATTAAAATTCCCCCGAGGATCATTACAAAATATTTCTTAGTGCCTCACTAACCATGAATTGTTTTCACAAATATTAAAACATAACTTCTTACTTTCTTTGAGTCCTAGTTTAATATCCCATGAAAATTATTTAAGTCTAAAAACATTTGTTTGAAAACATTTTTCGAACAATTGAAATAGGATTAATGTCTTATAATGACAAAAAAACTATACATGTATATAATAACTGAGGTTAATCATGAATTATGCATGAAAAACTATGAAATTTCTTATAGTTATTTTATCAAATCATAGGGACATGATTTTAATCATAAAAATACATGAAGAATAATGAAAATATCTCTAATTAAACATAAAACATGCTGGGAAAATTTAATAGATTTGATTAATACAATATGGGATTAACTGTAACTTCATGAATCTTGAACTACACTGAACGTCTAAGAGTATTAGAAATATAGGTGAATACTAAAACCTCATTGATGTCCAACATACCTTATTATGATTCCTTTTCACTAAAATTTCTAAGATTTGTAAGACTTCTAATGAACCCTAGGTTCAACCTAAATAGACATTTAGAGGTTGATTGATGAAATTAATTTTTATGTCATATAATATGAGAAAAACTAAGACATATGTATTTATATCACCTTTAAGGACGAAAAACATGATAGTTATTATTTTAGAAAGCTTAGGAAAAGAAAAAACTTCACCAACACACATTGTTCGGAAAATTAACGAAGCAACCCCACGACTCACCGCACAAGTCGTAGAATAAGGATCACGACTCATAGGGTGAGTCCTGACTATGAAACTTGAGAAGGGAAATCTTTTATGGCACAACATGAGTCCATAACAAGACTTATGATTTTAACACCACGATTTGTGAGGTGACTCATGGTACAGAAGGAGGACTTTTCAAGGATCTGAACTTAGGCACCATGAATCAATAGTACAAATTATGGTCTTATATTCAAGAGTCATTATACAAATCATGTTGATGTGGTTGAAATGTTTCATTTCTTCTATG
>JBDJHY010175271.1:0-21968 GCA_039654485.1 Withania somnifera
GTTGTGCATCTTGATCTGAGGTAGACAATGGCTTCTAGAATCTAGAGCTTGCATTTACCTCCCTACCTCTTATTTTTTTCATTTGTATTGATGTAGAAAGATATTATGTACTTACTTCATACTTTGTATTCATTTCTTTTAGAGGCTCATGTACTAGTTTACTAGGTTTGGAGATTTCTTTTATAGCACTAGATTTTCTTGTGTTCTACCATTATTTATGTTATCATATTATTCTTTTATTTATTATTTCAGATTTTCATACTTGTTGGGTGGTTCTCCTACGATGGGATGTAAGTACCCTCATGACATGAGAAACGGGGTCGTGATAAATTAGTATCAGAGCTCGTTGGTATGCTAATACGTAACCTAGTGTCTAGTAGAGTCTTGAAAATTGGGTACGATGACTTTTTTATCCTATTCTAGACTATACAATGATATCTTTAGTAAATACATCCCTTTTTCAATGCAATCTCAAGCATGCATCCTGTTTGGTCTATTAAAATCACCGTTTTTCTTGTTAAAACTTCTATAAATGATACGCTCATGATCTTTGGCAGCAGCAGGAGATAGGAGGCTTGCCGCACTATCAGTTAGAGCTTTATCTAGGAGCTAGCTGGAAGAGGATTTCGAGGTCCAAGATATGTTTGTGTTTTGAAATTTATTAGAGTTTCTAAACCTGTTAGAGCCTTGGTTTAGCCTGAACCTGCGATACTGCATCTACCAGTGTCTACAGATTACCTTATATTGCACCTGAGTCAGTACCAGGAGGGTTCGTTGTTGTGCCAAATATTCAGGAGGCACTTCTAGGAGTGTTGAGATCAATGAGTGGTGTACCACATTCAGGGACATTATACGGTGTTTGGAGTACTTCGCAGGCAAGATATGAGTTCCGGTTCTACAACAAGGTTCCTTGTTTGTTGTTGAGTATGAGGCAGGATTTCATGAGTTAGTTGGGCGTACCTCCATGATTTTTTCCTTTTGATTATGAAGGAAACAGAGTTTTATTAATGGATAGATTCTACCCATTCGTCTAGCACTTGCACCTCTGGTAGCCGTTGTCCGTTCTTTTACTTAGATTGCTGGTCGTGCGAGGTTGATTAAGATCCTATGTCAGGAGGCATATGGAGGGGGTGACTAGGGGTCCCAATCAATGATCGGTTTTAGTGATGTTGTGTTAGGATCGAGGGGTCAGATGGTTGAGCTAGTTCTGATAGTCCTATGTACTTTGATAGGGTCTAGTATGTTTTCAGTGGGCAGAGTTCTAGGTAGGCCCTAAATGTTATTCCTTCTACGGTTAGGCCGATAGAGTTGTGCTATACTTGTGATACTATGGGAATTTGGCCAAAGATTTCCCTTAGGAAAGTGTTGTTCAATCTGTGGTTCAGTCACCAGTTCATCCAGATCAAAATATAGGTCGGGCTATAAGTGGTACTTCTTTTAGGGCTTCAGGCTAGTATGGTCATTTCAGTTATGTGAGATGGTATTTTCGTCGATGTTTCCATTTGGGATTATGCTCAGCATATGGTGGATCTTTTCATGTTTATGGGGGTTTCCCCAGGGTCTTTTCGTGCTTTAAGTATGGAACTACTAACCACATTTTAATAAATTGTCCCAGGGTTGAGTGATGATGGACTTCCTTTGCCAGCCTATTATACAACTTGTAGGAAATTCTCATGGGTTGTACGTCAACTCGACTAGGGAGGCCTATATTTTAGCTATGGAGAACGATTGTTACATTACATGTTCCACCTATGTGAGGATTTTATTTGATGTATATTGGGGTTCATGGAAGTTCTCTTATCGAGATCGAGTTATTTAAGTCCATTTCACAGGTTGGGATATGGCATTTTTTGTTGTTATCGGTTTATTGATAGGTTGATTATTTTGGTAGTTGTTTGACTAGTTGATTTGGTTTGTTTAGTTTTACCACTTTGGGTTCTTTTATATTGGATGAGTGGTTTAAGTTTCTTCATGAGTGGGGCTGATTTCATGTAATATTATGGGATATTTTATAGGACCCTGAGTTTGTGATTTATTTATCAGTTATAAGGCTTTGCTCTAGTTTGAGGTTGGTTTTGATAGTTGGTGACCAAATCATCATTTTCTAGGAGTTTTTTTGAGTGATGATGGTTATTAGAGTACTTCGGATTTAGCACTCTAGACTAGTTATTATGAGTATTTATGGATTTCAATTTGGATTATATGATAGATTTTGAGTTCGGGATGCTAGTTGTGAATTGGTTAGTGATTTCTAGTTCTTGTTCGTGGTTGGTGGTTGGTGATAAGTGATTTGGTTCCTAGTTTCGTACTTTCATTGACCATTCATTCTTGTTTCTTATTTTTTGGCTCCATGTGGACTATATCTGACATGTATGGAGTATTTTGGAAAGAGTTTGTTCAGTTTCAATGATGATTTGGCATTTATGTGATGTTTTGCTATCGTTTTAGTTTGGTGATTTTGAGCTTCTAGCCTCTCAAAGTCTGGTGGAGTGTTCCTTTCTACCTTGAAAGTCTTCTGAGTGACCGAGCAGGTCTTGTGTGTTGGTTTTACCCCATCTTAGAGTTCGAGGTCTTTCTTTCCCCTCTTCTTCGAACTTTTGAGGATGAAAGTCTTTTTAGTAGTGGATGTTGTAATGACCCTTCCTGTCATTTCCATGTTTTTGTATTTTTTGCATCTTAGAACTTTCCTGTAGCAGCCCTAAGTCATTTATGACTTATCGTAGACGGTGGTTCAATCTTTGAGTCGGTCGTTTGGTTGTTATGTCTATTTTCCTGTTTTAAAGCCTTAACTTTTGATATTAGTTACGCCGATCAACATTCCATGAGAACAAACTTAAATCAAATTCTGACAGTTTTGTTAACTCCATAATGTTGATTTTGGTCTAGACGGATTACTAGTTCGTGTCCAGAAGCCTTTGCTGTGAGTTTATCTCAATTTACGTGTTTTATGTGTTTTTTATATTCAAAATTTTGTCTTCTGTTGACTATAATGATTGGATCCCCGAATTGAAAATCTAAATACACCATCAACTCCAGAATATCTAGTTTAGGTTAGCTGGAGTGTTGCTTTGGTTTCCGGGTGTGTAGGTCTCATTTTGAGTGTTCGGTTGGAATTTTTTATTATTCATAAAGATTGTTTTGGTCATGTCTCAAAAAAAATGACTGCCTTTGAAGATTTCCTCAATACCATTGAGTCTGTAATATCATTTATACTCAAAAAACATATATGGTTTGCATATATGGGGTTTTGAATGAGTTTTGGAGACTAAAAACCATGTTTTGGAATTGTTGGTACTGGTGCAACCGATAAATCGATAATTGACATATAAATTGGTCATGACCAACTAATCGGTCAGTTTGTTGATAAATTAGTGATTGAATAATCAGTAAAATGACAGACTAATTTGTTATTTTTCTGATAAATTATCAAGCTGGTATGCCAATAAATACCCCCCCCCCCTAAACCCATTTTTTTCTCCATTTTCTTCATCTTTTCACTTCCAAAGACTCTCAAATCCTCCATTAAAGTTCTTGGGTATTTTCATATGTTATTGAGTGGAGTGGTAAATAATATTTCTTTAGCATTGATTATTAGTTGATTTTTTCCACTCAATTTCTCCTAAAATTTCATCCAAAACTCCATCTTCTTCATCTTAAAACCTCCATTGTTGAACAGGAAGCTTTTGGATCTTCTTTATTAATCTTGGAAATTATTTGGGAATGTTTGTAATCACTTTTTCATCATTATTTGGTTAGACTCCATCCTTAATTCATTGAATTTCTTCCAACAATTTCCCAAATTTTCAAAGTGGGTTCTTCACTTTATTTCTTCACTTGAAGCTTATTTCTTGCTCATTTTGGTCCAAATTTAGGTATGAGTTCCCTATGACATGGGGTAGATTTTGGTACCTTTTGTTCGGTATTTCGGGTTTGCGGGACCATAGGCCTATCTTGTATTTTGACCCAGGATATTTTCATAGCTTTATTGATATAGTTGGACTTGTATATAATGTCTAGATTATTACTTTACTAGTTGTGTGATCATTGGAGTTCATCTTCACATTTTTGGAGATTTAGAGTAGTCCAAACATTTTTATGCTATATTTACGAGTTTATCTTCCTAGGACAGGTAGTCTACGACTTACGATCTTACACTCATATTAGATGAGAAATAATAGTACTAATTAGCATCCTTGTGTTGGGAATTCTAGGTTGGTACCATTGACCTTGTCCGGCTCTTGATTACATATTTTTGTTGTATTTCGATCATAGATTACATAGTGGTCTACACAAAATCAAGAATATTGATAGTGGGATTATTGGGAATGTCCATGAGTCCAGAACATTGATTTGCCTGGTTGTGCTTACTATTGTTATTCCAAGCTTGTGCAGGGCTGGACGACAAAGTGTGATCCTTGATTGTGAATTTGCTCGTATCATTCATGCATGCCATCATCGTTCTACTGAAATTTTTATGAATTGGTTTCCACTATTTATGGACAAAAGACCAGTATTGAAGATTTTGAAACCTTGCATGGCCTTGTTGAGCCCATTTTCACATATTGATTTGTCTTTGAGAACCCCTTTTTGTATATCGATGACTTGCATTTCTTCGAGGTTTTGATAATGAAAAATGAACACGATATTTGATATGATCACAAAAAATTTTATAATACTGCTTTGACTGATAAATTGATCAAAATAAATGATTTATCGGCACTACTACCTATTTATCGGCACTACTATCGATTTATCAGTACTTTTGGCCAATAAATCTATCCCCGCGGGCCAAACCTAATAGATTTTAGGAAAATTTCAAAAATGCGCATGAAACGAAAACAGAATCCAAATATAATACTTCATATAAAATCTTTATGTAATCGATACTTCGGACTCAAAGAATCGACAAAAAGGGAATTAGAGATGATATAATCTGAGTAAGACCCCAAAAACCATAAATATGAATGAATTTAGCCCGTAAAACCGACAGGGATCCAACTATCTATCCCCGCAAGTCATAAAGAACTTGGGTAGTCCCCACAATGCTCTAAACATATAGAAATCGCAGGAATCATAGAATGGCCTTGAGATCCATTACATTTGGTTTGTGTCTGGAGGACTTTGGTTTTGGTTTTATGTGATTTTGTGTGTTTTTAGGCATTTTGGAATTTAAAAGTCTGACTTTGGTTGAATTTTCATGATTGGAGCCCCGTAATGAAAATCCAATTGTGTCGTTAGCTTAGGAATGTCGAGTTTGGGTTAGCTGAGCTGCTCATTAGAGCCTCAGGCTAATCGAAATCATTTTGAATATTCAGGCATTTTGACATAAAGTTTACTTTAGTCAACATTTTATCAAAATAATCTTGGATTGGAATTTTGTTTATGTTATTGAGTCTGAAATGTCATTTTCATGCAGGATATGCTTCTGGTTTGCGTTCATTGGATTTTGAACGCATTGTGAACCTTCTGTCGAGCCTATTTTATTAGCAGATTTCTAGTGCATCAAATGATTCTGGTGCACATGTGATTTACTCTTTGTGAACACGATGCCTGACCGCGAAAGCAAAGGGTCAGCCTTTCCTGCACTCTACGAATGTGTAGGGTCTTCCTCTATTACTTTTCAGAAACGTGGTCCCAACGCCACAGACGGGGAGAGTAATTTCTCCTTAGGACCGTGAACGCGGTCTAGGTACCACGAACGTACTGAAGGAACCCCTGGCAGTATTTAAACCCCAAAATTTTATTTTCATTCATTCCTCTTTATATTTTAACTTCCAAATCTCAAAATCCTTCATTTTCAATCCTTAGAATTTTCCATGTGATAGTGGGTAACGTTGGAAATAATTATTCTTCAATTATTTGTAAGTTTCCACTCTAATTTCACCAAATTTCATTAAACAAATCCCAAATCCTAAAAGTAGGTTCTTTACTTTAATCAATTTGTTTTATCTTTATTCTTTCTTGTCTTAACCCCAAAATTTAGGTATGAGTTCCAATGATGTGGAAAACATTTTGGTACCTTTGTTAGGAGTTTCGAGTTCGCGGGCCTAGAGGTCCATTTTGACTCGAATTTTGACTCTGACTATAAATATAACTTTATGGGTATTATTTGAATCGTATTAACGTGTATATTATTATTATTCTAGTTTCATGATTGTTCAGGTTCGTTTACGCATTTTTGTAGCAGTTTGGGCTACTTTATTCTAGTCGAGCTTATCTTCGAATGCCAGGTAAGGTATGCCACGACCCAAATTTCTCGAATCATGATGGCACCTACTATCCCACCAGTGTTGTCCATAGCCGAAGCGGAGGACTACTATATCAAATGCAAAAAAGCACGTGTAATAATCAGAAGATAAATAAATGCTGAAGTGTAAAGAATCAAAGTAAATGCTCAAAACTCGGTATTAGTGTCAAACGAACCATTAAGTACAAAAATAAGAAATCCAAATTGTCCAATATAACTGCATCTTCGAAAATACAAGGAGATCAACAAAAATGCTAATGTCGAAGAGAAGCAGGTAAAGTCAGATGCCAAGATCATCCTGAATCACTGAAGTAAAAGAAATCTGCATGAATAACTAGCCGTAATCACAGTCGGGAACCTGTACTCGGATCTGCACATATGAAAATATAGTATGAGTACAAGCTATTGAAGTAACCTGTACCAGTAGGCTTCGAGAGCCCACTAGGCACATGAATAAAAGGTACATGAATAAAAAAAAGTAGTAACTAACGAAATACAATAAGGGGTCATAGAAGCAAATAGCACAACAGGGAAAACTAGCTACTCAAATAAGAATCAAGTACAAGTAGACATGTATCGCTAGCTAATCAGATAACAGGAACTTAGGCAATGAAGGAAAACGTACCCGAAATCCTTGTAACAATATATGTGAATAATAATGCAATAAACAAGAGTCAAGAGGAGACAGGAGGAGAACATGTGTGGTATACCTGTAACCTCAAGTAAAAGGGTGAATGAATGAATAATAGCACAAGGCACAAATCCCAAATATCATGAAGTGTCAATTTTTCAGCAATAACAAATAAGTAGTAATAATTAAAACAACATAAGGCAAATAAATGCTGACAAATCCCCCAAATAGAAGCACAACATACACAAAAACACGCTCACCCATATGCATCCACATACTACCAGGGGTACACTGAAGAAAACAAGTACAGAAAAGTAAATACAATCATATGAAGTAACCAGTCATGTGTACGCTCCTCCTCCGATACCCGTAGGCCCAGCAGAAAGAACCCATGGAAGGATAACCTAAATATTCTAGGTATATCTATCCTCAGCCCTATACCCTCCTCTGTATCAGTCGTAGCCCGAAGGCAAGGTCCATGGAGGGATGTCACCACGTACAATTTCCAACATCATCAAAATCTCAGAACCTCAAGGGTCTCAATAGTCTAGCATCTCAGAGAGAAATACCAATAGTCCCATCAAGCCATCATCGGCAAGTCAGGGTGTACAATGCCTCAATATATACTGTATCACCAATATCCTCAATAGATCGGGTATTATTAAGTTTCCATAATCAGTAGTGTCATAGGTGTCAAAAAGATGTACTCACGGTCGAATGGAGTTGGTCTCAAGTCCTAGCATTTATTAATCAAATGTTATTCCCTGATGCCAGGATGTAAAGCCTCGACTAAAACAAGTGAGAATAGTATTACCGGGAGCTCGATACAACGTCGAGTCTAAAATAGTTAAAAAGCCTTTTACTTATATTATTATTAAACATTCCAATTTATCAACTTATATAATATCATTATTACTCATCCATTCTCTAGCCTCTACAGCTCAATAATCAAGTGGTGATACTGACCCAACCCCAATGCACTCTCTTCGGAGCCATAGGCCTAATCTCTCGTGTCATAAATTCACTACATATCAAAAAGTGTACATATATCCACATATGATTATTTAATAACAGTTTCCTATGCCCTGCATAGGTATCTCTATCCAACTTCTAAGTCCTAGGCAACACATCAATCGAATGACAAAATACAATTACCAACATGGAACAAATGAAAGAACAGTATAGGATCATTATATCCATCTTTCTACCCAACCCACAGATGCTATTTAGTAAAATTATTAAAGTTATAAGTCCAGAGATAGCCCCACAGATCCCACCTATTGTCCGAAAATAAAGCGCTGCAAATTCACGAATCTTACTCTAACTGACGCCAAACGATCTTCAAATGATCTGAAACTTGCGCCAAAGTATTCTATATGTTAATATGAGTCTAACGGTATAATTTATACTAAATTTCGAACTAGGCCTAAAATGGGCCTGCTCATCAAGATGAAAAATAAACTTCACTATGGGGTTTCCAACATTACCAAGAATTTATGCTCTAAAATTGAGCACAATTCGAGTGAGGGAAGGGTTTTAAAACAACCCAGGAAGATTTGACATACACGTTTGAATTTTGATATATTAATGATACTAGACGTCAAATATACTCAGGGAATAAAGAATTACACAATAATATACTAATTATGGTATGATTCAATAAACTTCATCAATTGGGTTCATCAATGGAGGAAATCAAGAAATTTAAGGAATTGAACGTAGAAGAACTTACCCAAGATACGTAGGAATCGAAGAACAATCAATGAGAGGGTTTTGCTTAGCCTTGGAATAAATTTTGGGAGTGGTTTTTCGCTCTGAAACTGAAGGAATCACAAGGTTTTTACTGAATTAAAAAGTAAGGATCATGCAAGGGTTTTTATAAACTACCAGTGATCGCGTAGAGTACTGGAAAGTTGGGCATCGCGATCGCATGAGGCCTCCTCGTGATTGAGAAGAGTAATTGGTCATTGAATCACCATGGCCGTGATCGCGAAGAACAGTTAAATCCTACACCAGTTGCAGGTTTAATAGCATAACTAAGAGAAGAAACATGCTCTGAATCACCACTCAAAATGCATTCGGAGTCAATTTACACAAACAAACTATGCACGGACACCTGAAATGACATTTTGGACTCAACAAGTTAGATATAATCAAAATCCAAGGTCGTTTTGAATAAATGTTAACCAAGTCAACACTTAAGCTGAAGTTCAAGAATTTCCCACTAATACCTCAAAAATGCAACAAAAAGTCCGGTAAATAAACCGATACCTACACTAGCCTAAAATCACCATTTTGGAGCTGATAAAAGTGTCAGAAATCCAATCCGACATTTTGAGCATCAAAATACCACCCATGCTCCACTTTAGGCCTTAAACTTAACAAAAAACCATAAATTGGAATAAATTGCAAACGAAAACTCCAAAACACAAGCTTAAGGTCAATCTTGACTTTGTTTGACATTTCGGAGCTAAAAACACTATCGAAATTTAATTCTGAGCTCGTCTTGAAGGAAAGTTGAATTTGGTCAATGAGTACCTAGTTTTAGACTCTAAAATAGAAAATTTGAGATATTTGTCAACTGAGTCGCCAAGGATCCAAACTACCGGTCCAGCAAGTCATAAATGACCTGGGCAACTACTAAAACGCTTTAGAATGAAAAATTTCATGTATTTATCATAAATGACCATGAGGTTCATTACAATATATCTCTTGGATTTTATTTCATGCATTTATTTTCATACTTATGGTAATTATCCTTTCTTCCCGCTCCTGTTATTTGAGGTTATCAGTATACCACCACTTCTGTTGTTTTAATTATATCTCATTACTTGTGCATGGATTCAAGTATGTTTTATCCTTTTTTTTGCCGTAATCTTTTTTATTGTTAGTTGGTTTTCTAGGATATCTACTTGTCTTTATCCTATTCCGTGCCAGACTTTCTCTTTCTTACTACTTCATTCTATCATTTTTATACTCTTAAGACAGATGTACTTGCTATTTTTGGATTATGTATTTCCTTGATAGTCTTATGTAGAGGATCATGTACTAAATACCTGTAATAATTCTTACAGTCATTTATAAGAATTATGTGATGTTTTGTATCTAGAGATTTCCATTAGCTTCCCCAAGTTATTTATGACTTACTGGGACAGATATTTTGATTTCCCTGACAGCTTGACTAAGATTTATCTCACTTTGCCTATTTAGAGCCTAAAATTAAGTGTTCATTGACTTTAGTCAACTTTTCTTCAAAATGAGCTCAGAATCAAATTCTGATAGTTTTGTTAGCTCCAGAATGCTAAATAAATTCAAGATAGACCTTAAGTTCATGTTTCGGGTTTTTGGTTTTGATTTAGCACTAAATTGTGGTTTTTTGTTTTGCTTCAGGCCTAATTTGGATCTTGGGTGGTTTTTTGGTGTTCAGAATGTCGAAATAGAATTCTAACATTTCTATCAGCTCCAAATGGTGATTTTAGTCTAGTGAGTTTATCGTAGTTGTCATTATGTTTTCAAGTATATTAGACCTAAAGGTTGACTTGGTCAATTTTTTCTCAAAATGATCTCGTACCCCAATTTCGGTTGCGTCTTTGAGTCTGGAATGTCATTTCGGGTGTGTGTACATAGTTTGTTTTTATAAATTGGACCCTGTTTGCATTTCGAATGGTGATTCGGAGTATTTCTGCACTTAGTTGTATGCTATCAAAAACATGTATCTGGTGCAGGTAAATTGTTTATCACAATCGTGGAATATTTCTACGCAATCGCGATACTTCCAGTTTTCTTCTACATAATTGTGTCCCTGACTCAGTCGATCGCAAAGTGTTGTTCCTTTTAGATTGTGATGCCTTCTTATTATCTCCATCAACACGATCTCTTGCACTCACCAACACGATCATGAAGCCTTAATAGTCCTAAGCTCATTGCAATCGCGATGTCTTCCTCCGCCATTGTGATGACCAAATCACTTACTCTAAGAGATCGCGGCATAATTTTGTGCCATTGCGGTGAGTAATTATCTGGTAGTATAAATATTTTTGACACAACTTTCTATTTATTCCACAGCAAAAACCTTTGTATTTTATATCTGTTTTTGTGTGAAATTCATCCAAAAAGTCAAGAAAGGTTGAAGAAAAAGTCCTATGGTTTTCCCTTCGATTTAACCACCATTGGTAAGTCTTGTTTTCTGGTTTAATCCTTGAAAGTTGAAGATTTCTCCTTTAATGGCCCTAATTGTGAAAACTTTCGAATTAATTAACATATTATTGGATAAAGTATTATCCCTTGAGTTTATTTCACTCTGTAGAGTAGTTACTTCATCGAACTTCCTTGTTTAATTCCGTAAAGCTTGAATCTTTCACCCATTGTAATCAAATCAATTCCAGGCTATTTTGAGGCCCTTCCTGCACTCAAATTATGCTCATTTTTAGGAGAATGAGGTCCTAGTGATGCTAGGAATCCCATGGAGAAGTTTTTTTTATTTCGATGAGTGGGTCCCGAAGCCCATTTTAGGCCCAATGTAGTCCCAGTCTAGAACTTAGTATAAATTATAGTGTAAGACTCGTATTGATCCCTGGATGATATTTGAGATTTGCAGCACTTTATTCGTCGGACGATAGGTAGGCTCCGTGGGGCTATCTCTGGGTATATAGATTTCATAATTGTACTAAATAACATCTGTGGGAAGGGTTTCTAGGTTGTTACCGTGTACTTGGAAAGCTTCTTTATTCCGTCCCCAGATTGTTCCCTATATTAGAGTTCGGTGTAATACGATGCTTGTGACTTAAAATTATTCTTGTGATGGACTTAGGGTGACTCTAGAAGTAGTAGAACGCTGATGCGTGGGTTGGTTTTGGTTTCTTCCCTCGGTTTATGTTGTTGTATTGTACAACTACTTGTATCTTAGTTGCACCTGTGCAAGGCATAGGTTGGCTCTAAATATAAATGTTGATCTGCTGTGCATTTATTCTACAAGAGGTTAAGCCACAAGCTCCTTTTTGAGAGTGCATTAGGGTTGAGGGCCATATCACCACTTGATTTTGATACCATTGAGGATAGATACTGATAATAAAGAAAATAAAAGATAATGACATAACAGATGATAACTTGGAATATTCTCATAATAATATAAGTTTAAGGACCTTTTAACCATTTTAGACTCGCCAGTGTGTCGAGCACCCGGTATTACTCTTTTACTTTTTTTAGTCCATACTTCACACCTTGACACCGAGAAATATCATTTGAAAAATAAATATTGGGACTTAAGTCTGACTTTATTCGATAGTGAGTACAGTCGCTGGCACTTGAGTATGTCATCGTACGGTAGTGTGTACAGCTTTTCGACATTTATCACACCTATTAGCTTGGAGACTTTGATGATACTTGTTCCCCTGAGGACGTTGGTTAAATCAATATATTGAGGCATTAGATGCCATGACTTGCCGAGATTACGTCTTAATGATACTACTGTTATGAGGCATTGGATGCCAGATTGTGAGACCTTTAAGGCTTTGTCACTTGGGGATGTGAGATTATGATGATGTTAGAGTTTGTATGTGGTGGGCGTACCTCCATGGAGCTTGACTTTGGGATATGGAAACCGGAGGAGGGGTATAGGACAGAGTACAGATATACATGAATTAGGATTAGCCTTTCATAGATCCTGCCTACTGGGCCTATGGGTACCGGAGGAAGAACGTACACAAGACTGGTGACTTCAAGGTGTGTATTTACTTTTCTGCACTTGTTTGCTTCAGTGTGCCCCTGGTCGTATGAGAGGTCTATGGGTAAGCGTCTTTTCTATGTACGTTGCCATTCTTATGGGGGATTTGGGAGTTATAATTTACTTTATGTATTTATTGCTTCATTATTATTTCTATATATATGAGAGACTACCTTGCTATGTTAGGATATTAGTGCGAGACATCATTTGACTTTTCATTCCATTCTTACTTGAGGTTACCGGTATATCGTCCATGTTTTCTCCTTGTCTACTTATCCATCTCTTCAATTTCTTACTGTTGTTATTTATATATATCATAACAAGGATTTCGGGTACATTCTCTTCTTTTACCTGAGATCCTGTTCTGACATTTTAGCTATTGAAGAAATGTCTATCTGTTTACTTGATTCTCATATGAGTAGCTAGCTTCCATGTTTTGCAATTTGCTTTTGTGAGCTTACTTTCTTACACTCCGTTATTTACTATTTTTATGATTGTTATGTGCCTAGTGGGACGTCGAAGCCTACTGGGGTAATACGGGTTTCATCAGCGACTTGTACTCATACTACACTTGTTCAATGGTACAAATCCAAGTACTAGTGCCCGAAGTTGATTTATGGATTGCCGTTCATGCTTTATTGGTTGTTGCTTTCAGAGATACAAGGTGATCTTGACATCCAGCTGTCCCTGCTCTCTCTTCATATAGGACTTGTATCTTTTGTACTTTTAGAGACATACTTTTAGTATATTTTTTCTAATACTCTGTACTTAGAGGCTCTGTTTATTTACATTGATACTGGGTTTCGGGAGTTTATCGATTTTGTTGTTTTATTCCATTATTTAATTATATCCCCTCCCTTTATACCTTGTTTATTGTACTTGTGCATTCCACTATTGTTGATGGTAGTCCTCCGCTTCGGCTTTGGGCTACAGGGTTGGTTCTCCTATTTGTAGAATAGTAGGGGCCTTCATGATCAGACAAATCGGGTCCTAACAATACCCATTTTGGGTTGTCATTTTATTCTATTAGACTTATGCTTACCCCATTCTTTATATTAATGTTTTATCTTCTGTTTATGTGATGACCAAGCCTTTTCGTACTCTTTGGGTGGCTCTCCCACGATTGGTTGTAGGTTCTCTCATGTCCTAAGAAATTTAGTTGTAACAAATTGGTTTTATAGCTCTAGGTTTGTTGGTATCCTCGGTACACGAGCTAATATCTAATAGATCCCTAAGAATCAGATTCAATAACATCCATATCCTATATTTGGGAGGATAAAATGACATCTTTAGGTTTATTTTTGTCTTACTTTTTTATCAAACATATATCATAGTTGGTCTCTTGCATTCTCATTTGTTCCTATTCACTTTTTCGCACATGGCACATACACGATCTTTGGTAGCTATGGGAGATGAGGAGCATGTTGCACCACTAGGTAGAGGACGAGGTCCAGGATGTACTAGATTAGCAGCACTTAATAGAGTTGTTTCGCCCATCATATCTACAACTATTGAGCTTAAGTCTGTACCAGTTCTGTAGCCACTGGAAGTGCAGAGAGCAGCTCCATTTTCTTCTATGACATCGTCAATTCCAGTTTTGACTCTAGATATGAGGGGATTGCAGTTAAATCTTTTGGATATATCAGGTCAATTGACAGGTGGGGTTCAGACTTCAGCCCCGCATTCTTATAGTTTGGGAGTGTCACCGGCACAGAGTCCTCTTGGTTTAGGCTTGCCACCATCTATTTCAACGTTTCCAGTTCAAATGCCTTCAGCACAGGCATATACTTCATCAGCACCTACAGTGATTATTCCTTCTGTTGCCCCATCCATGTCTTCTGATAACTCCTGATAAAGCACCAATCGTTCTAGACCAGTACTTCAAGGTCTATCCATAATTTCCCAAGCTATGGATTCTATGGATGCACCAATTGGAGTAAAGTACACAATCCAAGGGCCAAATGAGGAAAATACGTGGTTGGAGAATAGCTTGAAATGCAATTAGAAGACACTGGAAGACTTTGGGGACCTAATGTGAAGGAATCCAAAGTTGGAGGACCTATTTATCACATTAGATCACTTTTGGGTCTAATAATAATAATAGCAAAGTAAAGTAGTATAAATACTTGCTATTTCAATTTTTCTCTTACTTTTAGATAATCTGACATATTACTCTTTGAGATTTCTTAGCAAATCTTAGTTTAGTTTAAAGATTGGGTGAATTCCCAATCTATCAATCTCATAGTCGAGTGTTGAATAGTTAGGAATGGGTGTATCTCTTAGTTGTTCGACTACTATCCATTTTAATCAATCATCGATTTTCATTCATGTTGATTCATTTTTTGGTTATCGAATTCATTTTTGGTTAATTGATTCTATTAGAAATCGAAGTTGGATTTCTTCGATTCTTCATAGATAAATTGATTAGCTTTGAAATTTACATATCTTTATTTCATATTTCGTTTATTGATCTGAATTAAGATCTTATGGATCTTGGGATGTATCATTTGGTATCAAAGCTTGGGAAGTAATTTGTTTCATCAAAAATCAACATTGATAAAAATCATAAAAAAAAATTGAGTCTCAAAAAATAATAAAAAATAAGTTTTAGATCTGAGTCGATTTTTTGTTTATTTTTTTATTTTGAGTATTAGGAGTCATTATCCTAGTAATTTGAGTCATAGATTTTAATTTTGAGTTGATTCTGGGTTGAATTACAATTTCCTCCATTAAAGGACATTGAAGCTTTGGAGATTTGAAAATTGAAGGTTGTTGATTGGAATTGAAGTGATAAAAGTTATTTAAAAGTGTTTCCTATGCTACAAGGAGCCTAATTCTCAAGTTTTGTGACAATTGAAGATGATTTAGGTGAGTTGTAATTTTGGGGTTTTTTTATTGTTCATCACCTACATAGTTCTCTGATTTTGGACTTCAAAATTGAGGGTTGATTTGTTAAATTCGAGGCTCCAAAAGTATTGAAAATTATTGTTCAAAGCAAGAGGATCTTAGGGATCAAATTTGGAGATCTGGTGGAGATTTGATTGGAGTTCAAAAATTGGGTGTTCATCATCTCCATCTTTCTCCAAAATTTCTTGAACTTCAAATATGGTTGTATGAGTTTAAATCTAGGCTTGTAAGGTGTTTATGGTTTATTCTTGCCACTAAAGGAACTTGGGATTCAAATTTGGTGAGATTTGGAGTTAGTTGAAAATTTCACCATTTTTGAGTTTTTGAAGGTTGAAGAACTTACAGGTGGGTCTTCAAGTTGTGCTTAATTGGGTTGAAATTTGAGATTCCATTAGCATTGAGGTTTGATCTCTACAACAATTTGAGGTGAATCCAAAATTTAAAGGAATTCGTAGAAGAATTGAATGAGTTCAAATTTTGGGGTTGTTCATCTTCTACATCTTGAGATCCAAAAATTTGAACTTCAACTGGGATTGATTTTGTTGATTTCGGAAATCCTATGTTGTTGTAAAATGTTTATAATAGTTCAAGGAGTTTGAGAATCGAATTCGGGAGAGATTGGTTGAGTATTAAAGATCTTCAAGTTTTGAGTTCCTCCAATAATAGTGGACTTCAAAGGTTGAAGAAGAAGGTGAATTGTGGATCATAATTTTGGTTGAATATTTGAAGATTAAAGTTATAATTGTGTTCTCCAACTCATTAGGACCTTATATATCAATTTTTATTCAATTCAGAGTTGAACTGATTGAGTTTTGAAATTTATTGTTCTCAATGTTCTCGGTAGAAATTCATAGGTTGTTGATGATGATGTTCAAATTTGGTGTTGTTTGATCGAAATTAGGTGTGAATTGAGGTGTAAAAGGTATTAGTACTTGGAAAATTACAATTTTTGACAAGTATAAGGTCACAATTACAAGGGGAAGGGGACACAAGAGAAATTCCTATGCAACTCCCAGGTGTTCTACCCATAATGGCCGTCATCCACCTTAGGATGGCGGTCATCCACCCCTGCGGTACCTCCCTTGATACGGAGGCCAAGAACCCTTGTACTGTGTTTAAAAATATTCCTACCTTGCTTACTGCCTAGGATGGAAGTAGGAGGCCTTGGACGGCGGTCTAGTATGATCAAAATTGGCCCTAAACTTGTTCCAAAGACCTTGGAATCATTCTCCTACAATTCATGTGAAGGTCTAATTCTTTAGTTTCAATCTCTTAGTCATTAATTTCATATTGTGAATTCCAAATCTAGTTATCAACTAGTATTATTCTACTTAGTTTTTAATTAGTTTTAGTGTCTATTTACTTTTGTGCTACTTCTTGTTCTTTTTTTTGTTTCTATACATATTCGTTGAATATTCTTGATTCAATTCTGTTAGTCTTTGTTTTTTCTGGTTTTGAGTGTCACAAAGATCCATTATATCCACGAAATCGGCAACCTTGAATTAACGTAAATGGATGTAGTACTTGAACAACTTTAAGATAAGCTCCATAGAAGTAAGATGAGTTCACACACAAGAGCGACGTGGGGAACATTTATTACTAACTTGTTTTCTTATTTTGTAGGTACTCACAGAAAACCAACAATAAATGTCTTCCATAGCTTCAGATCATGATGGTGACTACATGAGTGAGCTTGAAAGATACGACAAAAGCTATGGATATGACGACGATGCCTATGGGTATAGGGATGAACAATATGGGAACTATGAAGACTATTATGGTGAGTTTTCTAATAAAGTTCCTGGGGACTATGATGTTCCATGTTCCTATGATCACCATGATGATATGAGTTGCTACTCCGAGAGTAAAGGTAAAGTAGAGGAGTCTGAAAGTTCCTATGAAGTTGATGACGGAGTAGAGGGGCATGGATATGACTATGTTAGTGAAGAGTAAAGTCCTCACACTTCACTACATAGTTTTGTGGACAATGTGAGGTACCATGTGTTCCTTCATGGGTTTTATGCAACATCATATGTTTATAGGGGTATGATAAGAAGTAGTAAAGGTAGATGTTCTTCCTGGTCTTATGCGACTTCTTAATCACATCAAGGAGCTATAGAGGTGTGTGTGACACTAAAGAGACAAGGGTATACGGTATCTAAGAGTGGTCCAGAAGGTATAAGGAGATCAGTTTCAATGCCTAGGGAGATGGGTAGATTGTAGCTAAGAAAGGGAGGTGACGTAAGGAGAAATTATTCTTTTGACATTTACAACAAACCCTAAGCCTACCTAACCCCCACCTTCCAAATACATGACCATCCAACCAATGTGAACCAAGATCAATTTCCACACCCTCCACAACCATGCCTCCTACAACCTACGTCTTACTCCTTTGTGAAAACCCAATCCTTGACCCATGAAACTCCACAAATTGTACCATATGGATCTTGGCATTTACCCTATCCAACACCAAGTCAAGATTTTTTCTAAGAATGTCAAACAAACTAATAGTGTACCTTAATTTTAAAGACATGGATGAAGAGGTTGACCTTGGAGGTGAGGAGTCTAAGGGAGAATTTAAGGGGTATGAAGGCCATGATGTTTAACATCCCTGTGGAGGTAGTCTTAAAAGACCTCATTCACGTAGTCCTTCCATTTTCCAATGCTACAAATGTAATGGAGAAGAAAAAAAGGCAAAATAATATCCTCATAAATGGTCAACGGAGACCTTATATGATAGACCTTGTGCTTACAATGTTGTTACAAGAAAAGTGGAGGATCTTAAGGGTGAACATGTTGATGAAAGCTCAAAAGAAGAATTGAGGCAATTAGAGGTTGACATGAATCTTTCTTGTGAGTTGGGGAAAGTTATGAAGGACTTCTATCAAGAGGATTTTCCTCATACATGAACCTCTTCTATACAATATTCAAGGTATTAGACCGAGTATGTTCCTTGGTCATTTATGATAGGAGTAGTGTGAATGTTGTTAGTTACTACTTGGTGTAGGGTTTCAAACCCACTCCTCACCCTCATCCTAATCCTTACAAGCTTAAATGGTGTCCTTGGATAATTAATGACTGTGAAATTTCACATTAGTAAGTACCAAGATGAAAGCTATGTGATGTGGTACCAATTCGATCTTGTCATATGGTGCATGGTAGACTATGGCTAGTTGAGCAGGGTGTTAGTAGTAATTAGAGTTCCAACAAGTAAACTCTTGTGCTTGAAGGACAAAAGTATATTCTTGCATCCATGTCTCTCTCTCAATGGAAAGAAGATTTTTATTTCATGAGGAGACTCTAAAAGGAAGAAAAGGCAAAGGATAAAGAGGGGTTACTCCTTACTCAAACGAGTAGAGCCATGGTTCACATTCAAGAGTTAATGGTAGACAAGCATCTGATATGGAAGGGTGAAACCAATTACCTTATGATTTCCTTAGAGGAGTCACCTACCAATGGAACTCCTAAGAAGAATGAAGTGGGCGAAGCTACTTGGTCCAAAGAGATACAAGAAATGGATGGGTTCAACCAGGCATTTATGGAGGTACGACATTCAAGTAGCCAACCTTAATGTATGTACCTACACCCTTCTATTTTTGATGGCCTACTGTGGTATGATGACATCCTTCACATGGTGATGGGACTCTTAAAATTGTGTGGTTATGTGAATCACCATGTTTCTATTTATGCTATGCAAATTTCCTTGTTTGTTTATGACGTGCACAATATGGATGGTATCCAAGTTGTGGTTTCCAAAGTTATTCATGAGGTGATGAGTCCATGGGGTTCATGAAATACCCATTTCTTATGCTAACTCTTTGTCACACTCTTGTGGATAGACAAGTAGAGTCTTTAGAGTAGATTGTTGAAGTGCATGCAGTGAGTGCATTCCTTTACTATTTATTTTCTTATGATGACTCATTGCTAATATTTGATAATATGTGTTGTTGGGAGAGTCCTAGTCCGCTTTCCATACTTATGTGGGTAGGCAAGGTAAGGATATATGTTGGACTCTTGGATCTAGAGTAGATATCTTGTGAAGAGGAAACCCGAACCATTAGGAAGGATCTATGCCCTTGAGTAATCCTAGTGCATGTAAGACCCTTACTTCTTCTCCTAACAAACATCTTTTAATGGGTTTTCTTTAGAGGGAAAATGAGGTGATTTGTGTGAATATCCAAATCTAAAATTCTCTCATCTATTTATCAAGTGCTACTCGTTACTTGACCATACTTAGTAACTTGGCATATGAGTGTCTTATGAGTAGGTTTAAATTTATTTCCCTATTCCTTTACTACCTTTTTACATACAATGACATCATAATTGTTGGTATTTATTCATTGTATGTGATAGCTGAGATATTTAGAGTGTACCTACAAGACGTTGCTTCATCCATTATGCTTATTACTTGTGATGGGATACTTTGTGTACTTGTGTTACATCTTGGCATCTAATCATGTTCATGCATATATTTGGGTTCTATGCTATAGAGGTATAATTTTTTTGGGTTTGAGTGATGTGAATGCTCCAATGTAATGGTATTTTTACCATTTTGACACCAGAATCCATTGGGAGCAATATGCTTATGCTTTAAGGGGTACCCCTCTCTTTGGGGTTTGTTTTAACAAATTGTCTCATGCTATGACTATGGGCTTGTCCCTCTTGATTCGAGAGATGGATTAGTTAACCATTGAGTGTTTCCTATGCTCCTTACTTTGGTACCTCTCTTCAGTTATTTGAGAGTGCTTGCTTGAAGCTGTTTTGGTATGGTTTTGTTTGTGCTAACCCTAGTTCTAACCCTCATACCATTGGGATAGTTTGGGTGTTTATTCTCTTTTGTTTTATAGGTCATTCCTTAGATTAGAGGAAGAATTCTTTTCAAGAAGGGGAAGATGATAAATACCAATAAAGCACCAATCGTGATTGACCTATACTTTAAGGTCTAGTCATGATTACCAAAGCTATAGATTCTATGGACGCACCAATTGGAGCCTTAAATTACACAATCTAGGTCCAAAAGAGGCAAATAAGTGTTTGGAGAATATCTTGGAATGCAGTCTTAGGACATTGGAAGAATTTAGGGACCTAATGTGAAGGAACCCAAAACTGGAGGACTTATTTGTCACACTAGGTCACTTTTTGGCCTAATTGTAATAATAGAAAAGTAGAGTAGTAGAAATACTTGCTATTTCGATTTCCCTCTTCGTTTTGGATGATTTGACGTATTACTCTTTGAGTGGTGCTTAGCATAACTTAGTTTTGATTATAGCTTGGGTTGATTCTTAATCTATAATTATCGTAGTCAAGTATCAAATATCTAGGTGTGGGTATATCTCTTAGTTGTTCGAATATAATCCATTTTAATCAATCATCAAGTGACTTCTGTAGGTGTATTATTTGGGTCGATTCATTTTTTGGTTATCGAATGTGTTGTTGGTTAATTGATTTTATTAAGAATCGAAGGTGGATTCCTCTGATTCTTAGTAGATAGGTTGATTATCTTCGAATTCCATTTCTATGTTTTGTATTTCATTTATTGATATGAATTGAGATCTACCGGATCTCAGGATGTATCCCCTTCATATGTGCCTATGTCTCTAACTAGAAGGCTTTGGGTACATTTCTGAGGTTGGATCCTCCTAGGTTCACTAGTACTCCAAGCGAGGATGTGAGAGATTATATTGATAGGTGTCAGGAGGGGTTGCATAACATCATCCTGCTGGAGACTCATGGTGTAGAATTTATTGTATATCAGATGGGCGACCTCACTAAGCAGTGGTAGAGGTCCCTTTCTACGACTAGGTCAGACAATCATACTTCCATTTCTTGGAGTTTCTTTTTGTGATGCTTTCTTATGGCTCCCCGGCATTTCAGTTGAGATTTATCTCATTTTCTATTTAAAAAGTATATAATATATAAACCTAAGCTTCTATATCAACAAACCAAGTAGCAACTATCGAAGATGTGGTGTTTGTATTGTTCAAAAATGTCATCTACCTTGTTTTAATAAATTGAATTTCAGGTAATGAAATTGGCATTCACATAAGTATTACCAAGAAATTTGATCTTGAGATTGTTTTTTATCATGCGACTTTTATTAAAAACGAATTATGATTTGGGCATCGAATTTGGGAAAAGTGTTAATTGAAGGGGATAGAAGTATTTTATTTTGGAAAATTATCTCGGCCAAACTGCCTTATGCCTGCTTATATCTCGAAAAATATGTGAAATCAAAAAAAATCGACTTAAATGGACATCCGAGCGCAAAGTTATGACCATTCAAAGTTTCACTAATTTATAACTAGTTTTATTCCCTTAACTTAGATATATATTATATACTAAGGATATATTTCTAAACTAACAGTATATACTAAACATACTAACGATATATACTAAAGATATATATTTATACTAAAAGTATATACTATATACTAACGGCATATACTAAATATGCTAAAGAT
>JBDJHY010175272.1:0-12227 GCA_039654485.1 Withania somnifera
TACTTAGTTGCTTCGCTTGGGTAAATTAGGGAAGATAGTTTTAATGCTTTTATGAAAAGTTAACAACACTCTAATTGTGTGTAGTTGTTTCTTGATTAATTAGTGACTAACGGACAATCAATCCCTAGTCATACTTTCAACCCCTAAGTCAACAATCCGCAGAACAAAAGACCTTAAATTCAGTTAATTCCTTACGTTTGTGTGTGTGCAATGTCATAGCCCTAGAATCGCTCTTAATCTTGAATTACACCAAGTTCTACCTCCACTTATCTATTTTCACCTTATATGCACTTTAATTATATATTAGGTAATACCTTATCTTGAATTCTAAATTTGCACTTTAAAGTTAAAGTCCTCACATAGCTTGATTAGCCAAACTAATTACTAATTTACAAGTCCCTGTGGGTTTGACATTCAGCTAGCAAAGAGCCACTATATTACTTGCATGACCACATACACTTGCGTGGGCTAGGGAGACAACAGATGTGGGTATCCAATTTGTTGTTTTGAAGTAGGTGAGGCTTCACTGATAGGGTCAGACTTAGTCCATCAAGCCATATGGAAAGTTATGTTTATTTTGAGAAATTGAATACTTCTCATATAAATCATATTCTAATATAAGGCGTATATTCTTGGAGTTTCATGTTAATGATTAGATGATCCAAAGGTGTCCCTTATGAAATGGTTAGTTTATTATGGAAAGAAAGAATGATTAGTCCTTAATAAATAAGTCCATATCACATCTTGAGTAGAATTAGAAATATTGTGTACGAATTGGATTTACTTTTGAATTAGCAACATTACATCTAGTATTTTATGTATCATGTCTTAAGAAGTGAATTGGTGATTCATCACCTATGGTTCCTTTAAAAAATTTTGAGATCAAATACATCCTTTCATATAAATACATTCCAATTGATAATTTGGCTCATCAAGTGCGAAAGTTGATAACAAAAGAAGTAGCCTCAGTTAAGGTGTTGTGGTGAAATCGACAAGTTAAAGAAGCTATATGGGAATCCAAAGAATCTATGAAGTTATGTACTCAAATATTGTTTTGTCTCCTCTGGATGACATCCAAGTTAATACCCCTCTCCTATGAAAATTCATAGAAGCTTGTATGCATAAGTTTATCACCTTAAGATATTATGAACATGTTCGTGCTAAGTATGCTCAAGTATATTTCTAACTCATAGTATGAGTCAATCATGATAACATTTTAAAGCCCAACTTTGATAAATGGATTTAGGATTATTCCATTCATATACATACTCAAGATTTATCGACTATTTGATGATGAATTATCCCAAAGGGGAGATATTACAACACCTCAATCTTTTGAAATAAAGTTTAATCCATTGTACCTATATAGTTAGACTTGAAAAGACTGATTTGTTACTTGAACCAAGATGTTAAAGTCTTTCCCCAAGTGTATGGAGTGTGTTGGATGTCAATTAAGGTCATATGGAACACCTAGTGTTAAGTTGAATTCAAAACTTCTTTAACGACTTTTTGTTTTCATATAGGTTCAACCATGGATAAACTTCAAATGATGATAAATCATAAAATATGAAGAGTTATTATAACCTATAAAATAAATCTCCTTTGGGTTCTCTTCTAATAAAATAAGCACTCATCAATGTGATTCTTGAGTAAAAAATTATGTGTGTTTCATCGGTAAAACTGTTAGTGTGGCGTACTGGGTGGCATCCCACACCAAGATCCAAACTACAGAATAATAAAAATCCATGTAGGTGAATTATTTATTGGCACCTCATGCCAAGTGCTGAACTTCAGAACATGGGATTAAGTCAACAGGGGTGGATTGAGTGGCTCGATACACCTACCGTTGCCCAATGAGAATTTATTTACTTTTTCTCTTTCTTTTCATGTACTAAAGGAGTAATTTGGTCATTTTCTTATATTAAACCAACCAAATATTTTAAGCTCCAATATAATCAAATCCTCTGAGATATCTCATAAGTTACAGACCTATTTTCACACCTTTTTCCCAACTCAACAATGAGAAAGACCTTCAAGAACCAAAGGAATTACTATGGTATGTAGGATTTTGATGGGGATTTTGATTTCAACCCTATGCGCAAAACTCCACTTATTCTCTTAAAATTCAAGTTTGTTGTTAAGGTTATGAACCCACATTAAATTTCCATTCTATTTAGGATAATTTTCATGGTTTATTGAAGCTTTTACTAATGAATGTGATATTTATGAAGATCACATTTATTTTATTCTTTTATAAAAGTTTCCTTTTTACCATTTTTCTCCACATGAATTGAAGTCCTTGTTCTGTTGATGTAAAATGTGCACTTGCATTACATAGAACTCTAATGATCTTTTAATGTATAAAGTAGTCCTATGAAAAATATAATTGTGCATAATGGTTCCATTTTTAAAGTTTATTCATGAACTATAATCTATACTATGAGTCTTTATGTTTTAAGAATTTTATGGTTCTAATGACTTGTCTATAACGTGATATGGAGAAAATGCTCAAGATCTAATCATTTATGAATGATATGAGAAAGGATAAGCCAAAATGAGCATTTCAATAATCTATTATATGTAAATCAATTTTGGGAGGATTATTTAGCATTGAGAGAATGAGGGTTTCTTCACAAATCAATTTCTCAGGTCATGATGGCACCTAAAACCCACCGTAGGTGAACCAACCCAAAAGCTAAACAAGAATAAACATAGTAAAAGAAAGAAAAATATGATCATAAAGATAGAGGGATAGATATAAGAATCTCAAACACACAAATTTAAGAACCCCAAAACATGGTATCTAGTATAGACACCACTATAATACAGTAAAATGAAAATACAACAAAAGATAAGTACAATATGTCCTCGGATACATGAACAACATAAATAGAGATGGAAAAGATAAAAAGTCAGCTCTGGAAGTTGAGAGGTTACTTCTACCTCTGAGACCACAATATATATGAATATTTAGCATTAACTGTGATAACTCGTATTAGGATATACACCGGGAAAGATGTAGAAGTGTAGTCTGAGTACCAAAAAGCAGAGGCAATCAAGTACCAAATAGGCATCATAGGATAACTTCGCCCATAAAAGAAACAAAAGTAGTAAATAGATTGATAGGGAAAATAAGTCATATAATATAAACACATAGAGAATATCATCAAGGAAAACTATCTAAATAAGCCATGATATAAGCAAAAAAATCTATCAAGCTTTCTACAATAACAAAATACCCAAATAAAAATCAAAAAGACATACCTGAGTTCATGCTCTAATAACAGATAAAACGTAATTATAGATAGGATAATATATTGGTAATCTCAATAATTAGATGAAAGGAAAGAGCCTTTAATATCAATAGTATAAGATAATAATAATAAGGCAAGAAGGAAACCCAATAATCCTAACCAGTATCTAAATAAAGAATCCAATTTAAATATGAATAACATAACTAAAATTCCAGCAAGAACCTACACCCAAGAAATACAAACAACTAAAGACAAAACCATCTGCCTGTCCATACAACAAAAAAGTACACCCAGAAAATAAAAAACAAGGTAATACCATGCATAATGATATCATATGATGATAGTAAAAACTTGTATACTCCTTCGGTGCCTGAAAGCTAAGTAGGTAGGACCCATGGAAGGTTTTAACCCATATATCTCATCTCCACTGTATATCCCTCTTTTTATCACCCACAATATTTGATAGGGAAGGTTTATGGAGGCCGCAACTACATACAAATTTGTAAATCTAATAATTATGCTTAGACCTCTATTGGGTATATACAATAATATCAAATTTCAGTATCTGTGCCCAACCTTAACCAGGTCTAAGATTAGTAGTAAAATTAATAATTAGAGCTCGGCCATAACCGAGACTAGTACAAATTTAACAATATGATAGTCCATCGATTACCTTTTACTATCAAAATCCATTAAAAATCACTAGCTCAAGATTATTTTAATAATATAATACTAGAAATAGGACCTCAAGGCTATGCAAGGTTTCAAAATTGATGATATTGGTCTCTCAGCCATAAAATAGAAGAAACCAATGCATAAATCCATATTTTCATGATAATATCATGAACAATCACAACGAATAGACCATAATCATTCTACTGGTCCTGCACATGATCAGGTAATCACTACATCTAGGAAAAAATATCAATAATCGTGATGGGTGAACATTCTAAATAATCTACTATACTATATTCTAGGATCAATTCAAGACCAACTACGGGCTACGAGTGGGTAATTTATAGTTTATCAAAAATATAAAAATGAAAAGAAAAATAATTAGGATCATAAGAAGCGGACATGGGCCAAATTTTCCAATTCAAAAAAACTAACCCAAGGATATGCTAAATATATGGTTATCTCTAATATATTCCAAGTCTAAGATCTATAGGTCATAGCCTACCTGTCATTCAAAGAAATAGCTCAATAATTAATCATCTAAAATTTCTCCAAACCACTCTATCAAACATGAAACTATAAAATCTACACATTAAATGGAAACAAATAATACACATATTTCTAGGAATCTATTCTGGTCTGATATTCGAGTCAAAATAGGACTATGGGCCCCATAATATGAAACTCCTCAAGAAGATATAATGGGTTCCTATTATTATATATATCACATACCCAAAATATAGGCTCCAAGAAAGTAAAAAAATAAGCTTAAATTAATTCTAAAAGCGAGGAACAAAGTTTGGGAAAATACGAGAATTTAGGATGAAATTTTATAGATTAAGATTGAAAACTTATGAATAATCAAATAAAATATAAAAAGTAACAATTCCTAATGCTAATACAATTTTATATATGAAACTTCTAAAGGTTTGCCAGGAATCACCAAAAGGATGAGAAAAAAGGATTTTTCCACCATGAAAGCTTGATGTGATTAGAGAACTTACCAAATAAGAAAGAGAAAAAGTGATAGATTCTCAAAATTAGCTTCCCAAGCATAATAATAAAAAAATATAAGAAATCACAAAGGGAAAGTTACAAGGGTTGATGAAATATCACGTTCTTGATTGAAAATGAGGGTTTGTAAATTTATATATACTTAGGAATAGTACAACATTATCTGCACTAGGTAGTGTGATTGAGTTGTAGAAGCCATAGGAAGACCAACACCAACGGAGTCAATTGGTACGATTGTGCCTCAGGGTGAGAAAATGAACCATACAAAGGAAACTTGATTAGCATGATAGCACTGAAAAAGGAACAAGAAGATGATGTAATCATGTCACCTACCCCGAATACGCTGATTTTGTGCACAGATGCACCAGATTTTAGAAAACCTACAATTTTAAAAATTTAAGAACAGGCCTCTGGTCATAATCTAAACCCAGTACATGTAAATCAAATATATTACTAAACTATAAATAACATTTCAGACTCAACTGCACAAGAAAAATTTTGATTTGAGACCATTTTGATAAAATATTAATTAAAGTCAACCTTCGATCTAAATTTATATAATACCAACCAAGTACTCAAAACAATCCCGGCTAGCTTAGGACCCAAACCAAAATTCCATTTTTACCAATCTACATTTTTAAGAAAAAGAAACTACCGAAATTCGACTCCAAGATTATTTACAAAAAATATTGACTAGAGTCAAAAATTTCTAAAATTATGGTTGTAAAATAGGGAAATGGATATAAAACCTAAATACACAACTTGGGCACAAAAAAAATGATCCTTATAAGTCATAAATAAATTGAGGCTACTACAAAAAATATCCAATATGAAAGGATAGTATGAAAATTTAGAAATAACTAGAAAGGTCATTATAAATTTTTTCAGATGGAGTTCCATAACTATGTTGCCTCAGGAATTTATTGCTAAAAATTACTGAAACACAATGATAGGATCCTAACGAATATTTGGTGCTAACCTTGTTTGGTTAACACCCCTCATTTTTCATGTAGGAGAAGCACACTAGACTCTATGTTGCTCGCATGGTTTACTGCCAATTAAAAAGATATAAGTATTGTTGATGGTTTTCATAATATGCATTTCATATGATATTACTCCAATGATTTAAATATACAATATTCAGAACTTTTCTCTGGGTCCTTGACTGGCACTTACTTTTGTTTTTTGTAGAACTATCTCCTTCTTTAAGAAGATATGTTTCGAAGTTACTTTTAGCTCTCTTGTTAATATTTTATTTATTCTTTAATATTCACTTTACATTCCTATATACTTAGTACTTTCACCATAGTGACAGCAAAAGACATATATTTTAAAAGAAGTAGCAAGTTCTGCAAAACATAAAAGTAAGTTTAATTTAAGGAACTAAAGAAAAGTTTTGAACCATGTATATCTAAATCATTTAAGTACTATCATATGAAGTTCAAATTATGAAAAAAATAAAAAATGCTTATATTCTTTAGGTGGAAGTTTCTTTTAACTGATAGTAAATCATACAAGCACCTTGGAGTCTAGTGCGTTTCCCTTACATTGAAAAAAGAAGTGTTAGCCGAACAAGGTTAACACCAAACATTCATTAGGATCTTGTTATGTCCCTCTGTAATTTTGGGTAATAAGGACCTACAATGGCCATGTAGTTATGGAACTCGGGTTTAAACCTATAATGACCCTTCTAATCATTTATGAAGTTTTTCACTTCTCTTTCATCTTGGAGTTTTTTTGTACTAGCCTAAGTTATGTATGACTTATAAAGACTAGTAGTTAAGTTCCTTCGTCATTCATTTGGGTTTATAGCTTTTTGCTAATTCTAGAGCCATAACTTTAGAAGTTGTTGACTCTAATCAATATTCTTTGAAAATTAACTTGGAATTGAATTTTGATAGTTTTGTTACACCCAAATCATAGATTTTTGTCTAGATAGACTCTCGGTTTGGGACCTGGGCTAGATGGGTTCATTTTTAGTACTTGGTTGGTATTATGGAAATTTAAGCTAAATGTTGACTTTAGGCAACATTTTACTGAAATGACCTTAGATCAACCCATGATACACATACATAGGAACCATCAAATTCATAATAAGAACACAATTTCTAATAATAGGTAATCCATATCATTCTTGGAAATATAAAAGAACAAAATATTAGGCTCAAAAGGCTAACATAATTATAATCTGTTCATTCAAAAAGCCTCTAATACTAAATAAATATTACACCAAAAAAAGGACCCTGACTGATAGAAATTTTTTATATGTCTAAAATTGGAAGAAGAAACAGCTAACAAGTCGGCGGATAGAGGAAAATCTCTTTTAGTTCTCTTGTTAAATTTTGATTTTTGCTTAAGTTCCACTTCACATTCTAATATACTCAGTACCTTTCTGGTACCGATTGCATACTCTTTTGCCTATATTTTCATGTGATGTAGATACAGACGATTGCTCTTAAACTCATGTCTAAGAACATTCAATCAAAATACAATAGTTGGTGATCCTCTTCTATCTAGAGGCTTAGTTGAGGTTGTTTCATCCCTTTATATATAGTTAACCAATTTTAGTCTACTCTTCTCATCTTGTTCCTATTATACATCAGAGAGACGCAACAAAAGTGTGGTTAGTATAGAAAGAATCGGAGTATATTAAGGTTGATATATTATTGTTTTCCCTTAGAAGGTTCATGGAATGGAATGCTCAATAGTGTTGTCTCGACAACTCATTGTAGCATACTTTCTATCTAATTATGATGTCATTGTCTTGTGTAGTCTGGAGGTATGCTCCACTTCCATGATCAATTGAGCATGAGGTAGACTTGTTATAACTGTAAGCTCTATTTGTTCTTTGATACTAGTATAGACTCATTTTTTGGGGGACCAGTGTTTTTCAATATAATTAGATTCTTTGGTTTGGTTTGTGATATCTTGTCTATAAAAGGAAAGGGTTTTCATATTCTTTAGGAAGTTAAAAGTGCACGGGGGAAATATGCCTATCTAGGACGTGAAATTTATAATGATATTATTCAACATTAAGAGAAATCAAATGATCTTAATGGGTGTACATTGAGAGGGATTAACCAAACATCTTGACCTATGATTCATCTCTAGTTAGGGGATTGTGATATGAGATAATACACCTCTAAAGACCCTTATAGTCATTTTCACGACATTGCATTTTCTTGCATTCTAGAGCTTTCTTGTAGTGATCGTAATTCATTTTGACTTATTGAAACTGGTGGTTTGATTCCCCTGTTGTTTTTTTTTTGTCATTATATTCATTCCCTATTTTAGAGCCTTTAGTAAGTAAATTGTTGAGCTTAGTCAACATTCCATGAGAACAAACTCAGAATCAAATTTTGATAGTTTCTTTTAGCTCTGGAACATAGATTTTTTGTAGATTCACTATTGGTTCGAGTCAGAAAAGATTTGGTTTTGAGTTTATAAAATTTCATGTGCTTTATGAGCTTTTTGGTTTATAGTGGAACTTAGGTGGTATTTCTGTGATCAGAGACAAAGATTGAAAGTGCGACTACATCATCTCAAGAATATCAAGTTTGGGTTAGATATGTTGTTCGGTTGGGCTCCAAGCCAACTAGACTCATTTATAATACCCGGTTGAAAAGTTGGATATTTTGACAAAGAGTTAACTTTGGTTAATATTTTTAATATACAACCTCGGATAAGAATTTCATATATTCCGTTGAGTACAAAATGTCATTTCCATGTATGTAGCATAGTTGGTTGTGTTCATTGGGTTTTGAATGCATTATAAGCCTTACTTCAAAGTTTAGATTTTTGTTGGTTTTGTTATCTTCAGTTGTTGGTGGTGCACAACTATGGTATTCTTCACTATCACTCTAACTTCTCATGCATTCGTGTGTGTACCCCTCTTTTTATCCTTTGTAATCACGGCACGTGTGGAATGTGATCGTGATGTTTTATGTCGTAGCCTACCTTTCTCTTTTTGATCAATGCCTACTTTCTTGTAATTGCATACAGTATATTTTTCTCAATCTTGTGATTGAGAGCATCATATATGCCAACGTATAGAGTGCCCATCCAGTAGGTATAAATACCTGAGAAACTCAAAATTTTAGCAATTGTGTCCATTGTCTCTTCTTCAAACACTCAGTAACCTCAATTAAAATTCATGGATCTTTGCATTAGTGATTGGGTAACATTGGAAACTTAATTTCTTCGATTCTTCATCAATTATTGGTAAGTTTCCATTATAATTTCTTCAACTTTCACTAAATACTCCCTAAATTTCTCACAATTTGTTGTTCACTTTATTTCATTGTTTCAATATTATTTCTTTCTCTTCTTAAATCCAAATTTTAGGCATGAGTTCCTTTAATGTGAGGAACATTTTTGTAATTTGTTCGAGATTTTTGGTTTGCGGGCCTGTAGGACCGTTTTGACCCATATTTTAACCCTAAATTTTTTCATAGATTTATGGGTATTTCTTGACTCATATTAACATTTAGATTACTATCTTTAGTTCTGTGATCTTTCGAGCTCATTTGCATTATTTTAGGGATTTAGGGTAGTCTAGCATCTTTTACATTATATTTGTGAGCTTGTCTTCGGAGGATAGGTAAGTTATGACATACAAACTTTGACTCGATTTTTATGGGAAGTAATTATTATATTAATACATCCTTGGATTAGGATATCTAGGTTGTCACCCATGATATCTAACCACTTCTTTAGTCCACTCTTTGATTACATATTTGTGTTGCATTTGTGATCAATAGTTACAATGTCACCTTGAGTGGTCTTGGTTGACTATGGAACATAGATGGTGGATTCAATAGGAAATATCTGTGAGTCCCAGATATTCTACTTGGATGGTTATACCTGCTGTAGAATCTACGAGTGTGTAGGACAGACAAGACTTGTTGTGATATCATTGTGTTTGAGCGTATCATCATCATAAAACTAGTTTTCATGCATTGGTTTCTACTTCTTTGGCTAAGATCCCAACGTTGTTAATTTTGAAACCTTGCATGCCTTATGAGTCCATTTTTCGTATCATGAGTATAAAATGAGATCTTTCAAAGTGTTTTACCAGTTTTGATGATAAAAAGGCTTAATAATAAGTAACAGTTGTGTCAAGTTATTCCTAGACTTGGCCGCGTCTAAGAGCTAGCTGGTATTTCATTTCAAATTTACTCTCTGTCGTGGTTGAGAATGGTTATTGACATTGATCCTGATATTGACCCATCTGAGGTTCGAATACAGCTTATGTTTATCTAAGTACAGTTTATGTTATTCGAGCACTGCTATATTACATTTATGAAAGTACTATTTTCCTCTTGATTCGGTTGTTCTCGAGTCGCGGTTCTTTATAGAACCTACTGACCGGAGCTTGTGGGTGACCAGAGGAGGGGTATACGAGGTATATGGGTTGCGATCTTCCATGTGTTCCTACCTATCAGGCTCGAAAGTGGGGCTATGAGAGTACAGATTCATTTTCTATCATTGCATACTATCGTCCTGTATATCTTATTTGTGATTGTTGTTTTCTTTTTGTACTCACCGATAGGATGGGTACCGGAGAGTATGCATTTGTTATTTTTTCTCCTTTTTATTCATAAAAGGCATTGTGGAGGTTATTATTTAGTGCTTTCATTATGAGATATTATCGATAGTTGGTTAGGTCTTGCGGGATCCCTTGTATGTTCATTAGCTTGATCTTTTGGTTTGTCTTTACATGTTTATTTGTTATATCCTGCGGGATCCCTTCTATGTTTTGGGTTATACCTATTATAGTTAGACCATCTTTCTATCTCAATTATTTGAGGTTAACGGTATACCGCCACTTCTGTCATTTACTTATATATCTTATTAGTTGAGCATGGATATCAGGTATGTTCTTTTTGTTAGTTTCCTGATTCTTCCTTGTAATAGCTAGCTACTAGGAAATTTTCCCTATCTTTATCCTATTAGCTAGATTTTTATATTTGTGACCCTTATTTGACTTTTATGAAGTATTTCGTTATCTTTTTATTTACAACTTTAATTTCTTATATATCCCCTGTCATCCTATGATGCCTACTAGGTACCTATTAGTTTTGGTACTCATACTAATCTACATCTTCTAGTGCAGATCTGGGATAAGTGGTCCACTTTGATATCAAATTTGTGCTGAGATCTTGTTGTTGAGGCAGAAGATGGCTTCTGGAGTCTGAAGCATCTCTTTTACCTATATTTACATCTCTTTCTATTTTTCACTTTCGAGATAGATATTATACATTCGTTTTAGAAATTGTACTCTTAGTTTAGTGGCTCTTATGCTAGATAATTCATGACCCGATTTCTCAGATCATAATGGCACCTACTATCCCACAAGTAAGAGGAAAGAACCTATAGCCTAGAATTGTATCAATGGGATACCATAGAAAGTAAGGTACGTGCAAATGCAATAAATGAGGTAAACATAAAGTATATGAGGTGAGAGAAGGAAACTAACATAACATAATCAATAAACCTCCCAGAACCCGGTATCAGTATATACAGAGCCTAACAGAACAGAGTACAAGTATTTGTCAATAAGTACAAAGTCTGTCTCTAAAAGTAGAAAAAAGGAAAAAAATACAAAGCCGGTACGATGCAGGATGAAGATGGACATCCAAAGCTAACCCTGAATCTCTAAAAGTAGCAGTAAGGAGACACAAATGACAACTAGATCAGTGGCGGGTATTGGTACTCAATTATGCACTAGGGGAACACAAGTGCAATATGAGTACAAATCGCCAAAGAAATAAGTACCTAGTAGGCTTCGAGGCCCCTCTAGGCACATAGCAATTATAAAATAGTAAATAACAGGAATACAAGGAAAATAAGTCACAGAAGAAAATAGTTCATCACAGGAAGTTAGCAACATAAAAGAAAGAAAGAAAATTTATAGTGTGAAACTATGTAGCCAGCACCGCCAGATATTCACAGTGTATTATGGTAGTTACTGAGTGCCTTGGGAGGCCCTCCGACAAATGGGACACAGTCAGCAGTCCCGGCAGCACAGCCTACAGTAAACTAGCACTGCCAGTTGTACCGAAAGTTACTTCTACCCTGGTTCAGGTTCTGTCAATGCCTATTATTTCTCCTACTATGGAACAGACTTCAGCTATGACTAACTCAAAGCAGAAGCTCCTGACTCGCTTCCTGAGATTGGATCCCCCCAGATTTAATAGAGCACTGAGGGAGGATGCACATGAGTTTATGCTAGAGTGCGAGGAGAGGTTGACCAACATGGGAGTGTTGAAGACCCATGGAGTA
>JBDJHY010175302.1:0-12227 GCA_039654485.1 Withania somnifera
AACCCCTTGACAAAATGCGGAGAATATCTAGCCAAACCCACAAAATTGTGAATATCAGAAATAGAAGTCGGTCTTGGCCAATCACCTACAGCTTGAATGTTTGCTGGATCAACTTTAATCACAGCTTTGGGCACTACATGCCCCAAGAATGCAACAGACTCTAACAAAAAACTCATACTTTGAGAACTTGGCATAAAGCTTATGTTCTCTTAATATTCAGAGAATTAATCTCAAGTGTTGCTCATGATCAGACTTACTCTATGAATACACCAAGATATCATCATTAAACACAATCACAAATGAGTCCAGATATGTCTTAAGCACCCTATGCATCAAGTCCATAAAAGTTGTTGGAGCATTAGTCAGGCCAAAGAACATAACCCAAAAACTCATAATGACTGTAGCGAGTCCTGAAATCTATTTTAGGGATATCCTCTATATGAATCCACAACTGATGGTACCCATACCTTAGATCAATCTTAGAGAATAATGCTGCTTCCTAAAGTTGATAAAACAAGTCATTAATTCTCAGCATAGGATATTTGTTTTTCACAGTAACTTTATTTAGCTGTCGATAGTCGATACACATTCTCATCGTACCATCTTTCTTCTTAACAAAGAGAACTGGTGCACCCTACGATGACACACTAGAATGGATAAAGCCTTTATCTAACAAATCTTGGAGCTGAAACTTCAACTTTCTTAACTCCCCAAGAGCCATATGATAAGGAGCCATAGAAATGGGCTTATTGCCTGGCTATAAGTCAATTGCAAAATTAATATCCTGCTCTGATAGTAGGCCTGGTAGGTCAGTCAAAAATACATCAAGAAACATCAAAACAGTAGGGACTGACTCAGGAGTAGGAGTGTCAGCCTGAATATCATGAACATAAGCTAAGTATGCCAAAACCCTCTCACTACTAGTCTCCTAGCCTAAAGGCATGAAATAAAGCCTGTCGGTGCACGGCTACTATAACCCTTCCATACAACCATAGGTGAACCTGTTACCGCTAAGGTGACAGTCTTAGCATAACAATCCAAAACCGCATTATAAGGAGACAACCAATTCATACCTAGAATAATATCAAAGTACACTATATCTAGCAACATTAAGTCAACCCATATGTCTAATCCACCTACAGAAATCAAACATGATAGGATCGCCAGATCCACTACTAATGAATCCCCTATCGGGGTAACGACATGCATAGATATAGATATCATAGCACTAGGCAACCCCAAAATGGGTGCAGAATAAGATGACACATATGAACAAGTAGATCCATGGCCAAATAATGCTGAAGCAAGTATAGAACACATAAAAATAAAACCTGGAATCACAACATCCGAGGCAACAACCTTGGTCGATAAGGAGCAAAATATAACTAGCGATCACTGCCATGACAACCTCTACCTCGACTACCGCCCCAACCACACTGTCCCCTACCTATATAACCAACCTAAGCCCCATCTTTAGCCGGCGGAGGCACTGATCTCAATGGTTGTTCATATTGAGGAGCATGCTGAATTGTTCCCTTTTATGGATAAGATCTAGCATAATGGACCATAAGGCTACACTCATAACATGGCCCAGATGGTCCACTCTGTCGTGCTCCTCTACCAGAACCCCTCTGACCACCCCGATGTTACGAACCGACTCCATGTGAATACTGTGCAGGAGATGGAAATAAAAACTGTAGTGATATCTGCACCAGCCTGCTAAACTGGCTCTATGTCTACTGAAACTGATCGTGGACCTACTATAACCTCTTTGGTGTCATTGCCTCTTCTTGTTGCATTGATGCGACTCACAATAGAGGGCTTCCATCAAATTTTAATGATCAACCATAGCTTAAAAAGGACGACCATCATAAACCTACAATGCTACCGACTCGCAGAGCCTATCCCTCAACCCATAAGCGAACCTGCCGACTCTCTCCGGCTATGTAGGCATAAACTCAACTCCATAGACTAAAAGTTGGTGAAATCTAACCTTATGCTCAGGATCTATCATACAACCCTATTCAAGCCTCCTGAACTCTTCCCTCAGGCACTCCCGCTCAGCCTTGGTTATAAAATTCTTCATGAATACTTCATAAAATTCATCCCAAGTCAGTTTGATGAACCTATGGGTGCGTAAACTAAGAATGCCCTCCACCACTGTTTAGATGCACCATGCATCTAGTAGGTGGTAATGACTACACATGGGTATTTAGCACACCCATGTTGGTCAATATTTCCTCGCACTCTACCATAAACTCATCGGTATCCTCCCCTGGTGTACTAGTATATCTCAGGGGATCTGATCTCAAGAATCTGTTTAGGAGATTTTGCTCCATATTTTTCATGGCTAGATGTTGCTCAACAGCAGGAGCAACGGTTGGCACTGGCAAAATTAAGAAGGGGTAAAAGTCACAGTTGAAACAACTGGTGGCACTGGTTGCACTGTAGGCTGAGATACCGAGACTACTGGCTGTGTCCCATCTGTAGGAGGGCCTCTAAAGGCACTGAGTAGATGCCATAGTATGCTATGAATGTCGGGTGATGGTAGTGCAACAGGTGCTACTATCGGTGCTATAGCTGATGCTGCAGACATTGGTGGGACCTCAAAAGCAGTATCTAGAATAAGCATCTCGGCAGGTGCACTGGTTGTCTTCTTGGCTGTGGATGAACATGTACGAGGCATCTGCAAAAGAGTGATGACATTGAGTGAGATTTTAAAGAAACCAATAAGGATATACGCATGATACAGGATTTAAAGAAAGAGTCAATTTTCCTAAATGTCACAATAGCCTCCCGAAGATAAGCAACAGAAGTATCCGCGTCGATCCGCAGGACTCTACTAGACATTGGTTGTATACACTGCCAGCGACAAACCTAGGCTCTGATACAAAATTTTCACGACTCAATTTTGCGAATCATAATGGCACCTACTATATCACCCGTAGGAGAACAAAACCCTGTAGTCTATAGCCGAAACGGATGACTATTAAATCCATTGTAGAAGTATATTAAAAGTCAAAAGATAAATCAGTGTGAAATCTTTTAAGAATTAAATAAACTCCAAAAAACTCGGTATCAGTGTCAAACGAACCACTAAGTACAAAAATATAAATCTGAAATAGGTCTAATACAATTGTATCTCCAAAAATACCTGGAGATCAAATAGTAATGTCAAATCTGATGAGAAGTAGGTAAAAGTAGGACACCAAGCTTACCCTAAATCTTTGAAGAAATATAACTGCCTGAACCGCTGGAAATCACTATCGAGAACTTGTACTCGAATCTGTACATGTTTAAGTGTAGTATGAGTACAAGCTACCGAATCAACCCGTACCCAGTAGACTTCGAGGGTCCACTGAGCATATAAAAATAATAAAATTAATAAATAATGGAATACAAAGAAAAGGGGGCATAGAAGAAAATAGTACAAAAAGGGAAGCTATCTACTGAAATAGGAATCAACTAGCGAGTGGACATGCATCACTAGCTAATCATATATAGGATCTCAGGCAATGAAAGAAGACATGCCTGGATTCCTTGCAATAACATATGTGAATAATAATGCAATAAATAGAAATCAAAGAAGATAGGAGTAGAACAGGGAAGGTATACCGGTAACCTAAAGTAAAGGAAGAATGAATGGATAATAAATTTAAGGCACAATATCCCACATAACATAAAACAACAATTAACCAATAATGACAACTAAGTAGTAGGAGGAATAATGAGGTAGAGCAATTAAAAGATGACAAGTCCCCTAGAAAGAAATGCAGAGTACACGAAAACATGCTCACCCATAGTCCCCCCTCCGACATATGAGCACACTAAAGAAAACAACTACCGAAAAGTAAACACGCATATGAATGTCATCAAAACCTCACATCCCAATCTCAGAACTGCAATGAATCTCAATCTTGGCATGTTATGCCTCGTATTAATAATATAATTAAGTCTGGCATCTCGTGCTCATATCAGTAGTACCGTCAAGTGCTACTCAATAGTACTATCAAGCCCCGATAGTTCTTGAGTTGGTCTCAATTCCTAGCATTTATTAGAAATAATATTACCCGATGCCAGGAGGCGAAGCCCCGACTAAAACAAGTAAAAATAGTATTACAGAGTGCTCGATATAATATTGAGTCTAAAACAGTAAAAGATCATTACTTATATTTTTATTATAATGTTTCCATTGATTTATTTATGTCATTGTTCATCTTTGTTATCAAAATTGTCATCTAGCCATCATAGCTTAATACTCAGGTGGTGATACTGACCCATCTCCAATGCACTCTCATCGGAGCCATAGGCCTAACCTCTCGTGTGATGAATGCACAACACATCAACAAGTATATATATAAACATATTATCGTGTAATATCAACATTCTATGCCCTGCACAAGAAATTTTAGTCAATTTTTAAGTCACCGACACCATATCAATCGAATGCTAAAATAAAATTATCAACATAGAACGGATGAAAGAACAATACAGGGTCACTATATCCACCTATATACCGAACCACAGATCCTATTTAGTATAATTATTAAAGCTATAAGCCTAAAGATAGCCCTACGAAGCCTACATGTTGGTTGACAATAAAGCATTGCCAAGTCACAAATCTTACTCCTACAAACGTCAAACGGTCTTTGAATGATCTAAAACTTGTTCTAATGTATGTCAATATGAGTCTAACGATATAATTTATACTAAATCCAAACTGGGTAAAATATCAGGCCAATAACGTGATTAAAATGGGCTTGCGGAGCCCGCTCGCAATTTTATTACGGGGTTGCCAATGTTACTAGGAACTCGTGCTTCAAATTTGAGCACAATTTGAGTGGGAGAATGGCTTCAAAGCACAGCTCGAAAAGGTTTGACCCTCATGGGGTTAGAGATTCAATATTTATGGATTTAAATTAAAATTTCGGTGTATAGTTGTATACTCAACTAACAAAGAATTACATGAAAATATATAAATTAGGGAATGATTTTCATCAATTACAACTCTTGGAGCCATTAATGGTGGAAGATATGAATTTGAAGGGTAAAAAGGGAAGAAAACTTACCTAAAATGTGAAAGAATCGAAGAACAATTATATTAGGATTTTTTATTGCCCTTGGAATGCCTTTTGGAAGGAAGTTTTTGCTCAAAAATGGATTGGAGCAGAGTATGGTTTCTAAAATAAGAAGTTAGGGTCGTGCAGGACATTATATACTTCCAGGTCAAGATCTGCTCATTAGATGGGCCAAGGCCCAGGAGAGTCCCTGGGCAACTTCTATAGAGATGCTACTGCAGGGGCCGAGACGAGGTTGTATGACGAGGTCATGTGAAAAGGTCATTCGACGAGGTCACTTGATGAGGTCATATGACAAGGTCATGCGACGAGGTCATACGAGAAGTTCATGTGACGAGGTCATGCAATAAGGTCATGTGGAGAGATCATGTGATAAGGTCATGCGACGAGGTCATGTGACGAGATAGTGTAATGAGGTAGCTAAGATAATATAGTTGCGATGAGCTCACTAGGACAAGATAGCATGATGAGGTCGAGATAGTGTGACGAGGTTGAGCTTAATTGTAGGTTTTTGCTACAGATTTTCAAGACCTCAAACCAGGGTTTCAAAATTTAAATGGAGTCCAAATTTGAAAAAATTAATATTAGAGGTTTTTTGAGCGAAAAGGACCCTCTACCAAGCTTTAACCAAAACTATGAAATTTCCAAATTTCTTTAAAACAACTTATATTAAAAACGAACACCTTGGGAAGTGTACCAAAGGTCAAAATTGCCTAAATTAATCATTCCATAGCCGATAGAAGCATCAGAATTCCGATCCGACACTTCGAACACCAAATTACCATCAAAGTTTCACTTTTGGCCATGAACATAACTAAAATCCACAAATTGGCATAAATTATAAACGAAAATTCCAAAAAACAAAATTAAGGTCAATCTTTACTTTGTTTGGCATTATAGAGCTAACGGAACTGTTGGAATTTATTTCTGAGCTTTGTCTTGAAGGAAAGGTGACTTTGGTCAACGAGTACTTAGTTTTAGGCTCTAAAAAAGGAAATTTGAGATATTTTCCAATCGAGTCACCAGGGATCCATACTACCGGTCCCAGTAAGTCATAAATGACTTGGGGGATGAAATGCTCCAGAATGCAAAACGTCGTGTATTTATCATAAATGACCATGAGGGTTATTGTAGTATCAAAATGTTCTGTACAGCGTAAGGAACTTATAACAGCGGTTTGAAACTAAGACGAGCAAGGTAAGGACTTAAGGAAATTAAATAGAGTAGGGAAACTTGATGATTGGGACTTTAAGATGAAATTCAAAGAAGTAAAAGTGAATTCTTATCAATAAAAGACGGGGAATCAAAGAAATCATTTTTTTAAATTCAATCACAAGATTATAAGAAGACCAAAGTAATTTAATGGAATTTTAAAACCTTGGGGAAGAAGAAAATAGAGTGAATAGCTGAAATCTCACAATTTCATATTTATATAGTCACTGAACATCAATACTATGCAATCGTGTAGCATTATCTCGCAATCGGAGTTTGAGAGGATTAGACCATCGCGGTTGCATACAACACGCGTTACAATCTCGAGGAGTAAATAGAGTAGGTCCACATGATCTTTTAACACTACTCTATGATCATGAAGAGGAATTCAAATAGACCATTACAATCACAAAGAAAAATATGCATGTACCAGATAACAACAAATTTTAGCTAAGTTTTGGAACTTGGAACAATGATTTGGGATGTGTTCAAAACCCGAAGAACACAAACAAAATATGCAAATTGTATCGAAATGACATTTCAAATTCAATAGAGTATAAAATTTTTTTATCCGAGGATGGTATGTTTAATGAAGTCAACCCTCAGCCTAAATCACATAAAGAGTACTCAAAAATGAGATCGGATAACCCAAGACCCAAATAAATGCATCACCTAACCTAAATTAGGCATTGTGGAGCTAATGTCGCAGTCAAATTTCCATTTCAAGGCTCCGATCATAAAATAATCATCCAAGATCCACATATGCACTATTAAGCTCATACAACACCAAAAATGAGGTAACCTTCTAATGAAGGCTTCTGAAAATGAACCAAGAGTCCAACTAGACCAAAATCTATTTTTTAGAACTAACAGAGCTATCAGAATTCAATTAAAAGTTTATTTAAATAGAATGTTCACTAAATTCAATGATTTGAATACTAAGGGCTCTAAAGAACGAAATATAACCACCAAATGAGTGACCTGGAAGCCGACTACTAGTTATGATAAGTCTCAGATGACTTAGGGATGCTAGAGAAAAACTCTAGAATGCAGAGAAAGAAACATATCATAAATGATCGTAAGGGTCATTGCGACATACATTATTAAAAAGACTTTCTTCCTCGAAAGTCCAAAGAAAAGGGGGAAAGAAAAGAATGAAACTCTGAGACAGGACAAGACCAACCACATAAGACCTGTTTAGCTAATCAAACGACATCCCTAGGAAAGGGAACACATCCACGAGACTCCAACTATCAGAAACTCAAAGAACCACTACTTTCCAAATATCACCCAACGGAAGCAATTATAAGTGCTCAGTACTGGTGATCTATCCTAGTGCTGTGCATTCAAAATCTATAGGTTAATTTCACTTAAACTCCACTAGGACATCTTAGGTAACTTTACACTAATATTCACTAGGTCTCATACTACGTTCCATACTAACCCCCAATTATTGATCCCAGATTTAACTATCTCCTCCAAGTCTTAGGTTAATTAGATGAAATCTCCAAATCTCCGTTGTGGTGTTATTTTCCTGGTCTATACCCCTACCAAGGAAAGTAAAGAATACATGCAAAATTTTAATATGTGCATTAGTAAAACATCAATCAATATGAAGGACCCTATAATACATACATTCACACTATTCAATATTAACTAAGTGTACCTAAACCTACTTCATTAATCATTCATGGTTCCCACAAACCTAGTTGTGGTATTTATCTATCTATGTTTATGCTATTATCACGAATAATATTTAAGGAAATCATGATAATAACACTTACATTGATGAATAGTATCTTTTATTAACAAAGATGGAAAAGTAAGCTTTCATTCACAAAACAAAGATGTAAAACTTGCAAAATAAGTTTTAAGTCGCAATGAAAACTTAAGCATACAAGTAAAGTCATAATAGAGTGTGTGTAACCTTGAAAAAAAAACCTAAATAGAAGTATATATAGAAAAGAAATCCATTTCCAGATCAAATAAAAGCAATTGGGCTGGCTCACTTAGGACAGGTGATGGTACAGTCAGTACCAGGATGGTACAATCCATTACATGCACCATAACCTAACACTTAATAATTTTTGTTCATGTCTTCAAACCAACTCTCAGCACAGACCAGTACAGTTCGTACCGACCTTAGTGCTTCAACACTTGAACTTTAAAATATTCAAATAGCCAAGCCTCTATAAGGGATCAGTCGCACGAACTGCACAGGACTAAAACTATCTGTGCCACCCATTGTATTTAATTTCATGGTGTGTTTTTCATTAACTTAATATAAGGTACCTGATCACGATTCCCATCATGTACATAGCAAAGAAATATTCCCCATGTTGTTGTCCATCTTCTAAAACTTGGCAAATTTTATCAAGATCTTCCAAGCCTACCTCAGATCAAGTGTCATGAACATCTTCACGTTAAATCCTAATGAGGTACAAACAGTATAACCATCCGTTTACACTTGGCTATTTTTTTTATCATTTTTCTCCAATCTATTTTCGGTATTAAAATCCCTACAACTATACAAAAGCTACATAATATATTGCTTAAGAAAAACCTCAGGCATCTATAGTTTCGTATTTTACCGACACAATAATATGTCAAAAATGTTGTACTCTCTACCGAAGCTAAGTCGATCTCAACTTCTAGCAGTACTAGTAAGTGACAATAATCGATGCTAGGTTGAGAAACCTAGTATAAAATAAGTAGAAAATAAGTTAATATGTTCCCAGTACTAAGTCGGGTGTAAAATGAGTAAAAAATGCTTATGTTGTTATTAATTTTCTAGAAAATCCCATTTATACAAATTTTAGTACATTTATCTACTAATTCATGAAAACCAGCCTACATGGACAAACAATCTCATAAATTGGTGATAATAGGCCTCCGACCTCAATACATATTTCTCAAGAAGCTGACATATCAATGCTCACGCTGTATGAATTCATAATCACAGGAAAATACTATACCTCTCTTGCCGCCCTGTATAGGCTCAGTCTACAGCTAACAGCTAAAAGCTAGAAACATACAAAAACCATCCCAAACCTTAGAGAAAAACCTAAAAAAAAACCCATGGGACAGCTTTTTATACTTCCGTAGTCACCATGCAACCCTCACGAGGTAAACACTAGGTCAAAGGTGTTGTATTACACAGAGTGCGGTAAAAAAAGGACATAAAGTAGAAGAGAATGGTGGAAAAGGGTTAGGGTATCGATCTAACATTCCTAGCCCAAGAATGCTATCTAGTGCAACTATATAGTTATAACCCATGTGTAAGCTAAATATACTACCTTTCATCTATCAAAACAATGCATGAGAATCATCTCGTCTGAGAAAAACAACTTCGAACATGCCCAAAATTTGGAAAAATAATAATATAGAAATCATTACAATTTAATGGTATAAATTTTAGAAATTCAAGACTTGGCCAAAAATTGGGTCTATAACGGGCCCACGAGACCCGCTAATCAGACTCTAAATGAACAGTATCAAGGAGTTAGCAGCAACACCAGGAACTCATGCTTAAAAAATAAACATAATCTAGTAAGACTTGGGCTTGAAAATTCCCGAAGAAGCTGGTAAAGGAAGTGAAAAAATTTGCATAAATACAAATAATTGAATAAGGAAATAAGTATCAGAATTGATGAAAAGAACTCAACCCCGAGGTGGAAACTAGTCCAACGCACCATCCACAACCAACAATTCAGCTACAATCCAAGGAATGATCAAGAATTAACAAAGGGCTTAGCTATGGTGGAGAGTTCCATTTCCATAGAGATTGAAAGGTGTGAATCTAACCAAAAAAATGAAAAGAACCACGAATTAGAGATAGAAACATTCTTCCCTCAATTAATATATGATCCCCACATAAGTTTTAGTGTGTCAAAGAGAAGTTGTCAGATAAATAAATTTAAAAAGTGTCTGAAATTTTTAGGAATCAAAAATCTATACTGCTAGGACTATGTCTTTGCTATCGAGAGGCTGGAACATTCTGGCCTTCATGATCACGATGTTCAAGATCGCGATAAGGAAGGGACAGAGGGTCAAGATCACAATCGTGATGAAGTAAATCCCAGACCTTCATGATTGTGAAGGAATAACTTAGGCCTACACAAAAAGATGTTATGATAGCTGAAAACCAGCAGTTGCCAAATGCTCCAAACACCACTTGAAATTGGTTTAGAGTTTGATATACATAAACAAATATTACAAACATACTGGAAACCACATTATGGAATCAACAACATAGTAAAAATGCTAAAATGATGTCATTTAGATAATTGTTAACCAAGTTAACACTTAATTCTAAAGTTCCTAAAAATCCACCAAAAACCTTGAAATCATCCCAGATACCTAGAGAAGTGAACAACATTCTTCCTAACCCCAAACATGATATGCTAATACTGATTGAACTTTTGGAGTTTTTGATTAGATGCTTTGATCATCAAATATTTACCAAAGTCAAACATTCACTCTTGGTCAACATGTATCTCGTCAATGAGATAAACTTGTACCGAAAGCTCCTAGACCCGAACCAAGCATCCACCCAGACTGAAATCTATGTTCCAGAGCTAAAGGAAATGGAAGTGAATGATTACCTAAGTTCAAGCTCTAAATAGGGAAAATTAGTTAAATCTCAATCAAACTACCAAAGGGCCAAACTTTCGATCCCATTAGATCACAAATGACCTAGGGAAGCTATTGAAATGCTCAAGAATGTAAGAAAATATGTAAAACACAAAAATGACCGTAAGGATCATTTCAGTTAGGCTATTAACAATCGGCTGTGAATAACTCGAACTTGCTACATAGCATTATAGAGTTGATCTATATTAAGGTGTCTCACCTTAAATGCATCACCAACTAATGGGAAATCGACATATCATACCATATAATGCATCAAAAAGTTCCATATGACTACTGAGTGATAAAATTTGTTATAAGAAAACTCTTCCAATGGTAAATGATTATCCCAATGATCTCTAAAATTAATAGCATAGGCGAACACCTGAATCATCCGCTTGGAAAGCCATTGGTCTGATGATAAAAATTTGTACTTATATCTAACTTAATACCCAATTTGCATTGTAATGCCCTCCAGAAGTGCAAATTAAACAATAAACCTTGGTCGAGGATAATAGAAATAGGGATACTATGTAACTAAAGAATATGACTGAGATAAATCTCCACTAGATTCTCAGTCGTATAAAAAACCTTGACCAGAGTGTAATGACTAGATTTAGTCAAATGATCCAAAATCACCAAAGTAGAGTGAAATCTACCCACTGCCCTAGGTAGTCCCACAATAGAATCCAAGGTCTCTCTCAGTTTCAAAAGAAATGGGCATCCTATGAGATACTTTACTAGGATGTTGATGCTTAAACTTAAATCTATGACAGTTCAAACATCTAAGCCATAAACATAGTTTTGTCCCTCTTCATGCCACACCATTAGAAGTGTTTGCTCAAATTATGATACTTCTTCACTGCTCTTGAATAGATGGCATACCTCGAACTATGTGTCTCTTTTATGATAAAGCTAGTAAATCACCTACCTTAGGCACGTACATCCTACTACCAACCCTCAAACACCCTCCACATTAAGAAATGCCTCTTTTTCCTCTCCCATCATGTAATGGCCCTTAAGGTCATTTATGATAAATACACAGTGTATTATATCCTAGGGCATTTCAGTAGTTTCCCCAAGTCATTTATGACTTGATGGGACTGATATCTCAGATCCCTGGCGACTCGATCGAGAATTATCTCAAATTCCGTGTTTTAGAGCTTCAAATGTAGTGCTCGTTAACTAAAGTCAACTTTCCTTCAAGACGAGCTCGAAATTAAATTCCGATAGTTCCATTAGCTCTGGAAGGCCAAACAAAGTCAAGTTCGACTGTGAGTTTGTGAATTCTAGGCTTCGGTTGTTAAG